>OY747721.1:725000-775000 GCA_963556495.2 Valencia hispanica | reverse complement strand
TGTCCAACGCCACGGTGGCCTACAGGCTGAAGACGGAGAGCACCCTGAACGCCCTGGTGGAGAGGATCAGCGAGCTGGAGAAAGGTACAGAGAACCAGAAAGGTTCCTCCTCAAGAAGTCACTCTGACTTGTAAAAGTATTCCCACTCTGTGAACATGTTCCGTTCCAGCCGCAATCATCAGAGAGTTTTATGGGGATTTATGTGACAGACAGAGGAAAACAAAGCTTGTATCCGTCCTTCATCTAATCAGCTTTAAAGGACAACCAGACGCTGAAGTTTGGGGGAAACCCTTAAGTTGCACCAGATTTGTCAGGGTAAAGAAGCGCTTCTACATTTATATTTATAAAAAGTTGGGAAACGTATTGATCATTTTCCCTCCATGATGTGTTGGTGTAATAAACTTCATGGATGTTTGTTGGATATAAAGTAGCAGAATACAGAGGCGTCACGTAGCAGAGTGGTTAAGATGGGCGCTCCATGTTCAGTGGCCTCAGTCCTCAATGTCCGAGGGTTCGATTCCACCCAGTGGACATTTACCGAATGTCTCTTCCCCCATTTCTACACTTTATCCACTGCTAATAAAGGCCAATATGGCCACAAGAACCTTTTTAAAAAATAAAGTAACAGAATACAAAGAAATTCAGCAAACTCCAGATCAGGTCTATCGGAACCAGGAAGGGAACCAGAACTTAATGTGTTTATCCGGATGTTTCCTGAACTTGCTCTGGTCTCTCTCCTACCTTTAAACCAGGGGGCGGAGACTTTAAGTCCCCTGAGCAGTTTAAGCTGTCCCTCCCCCAGAGGACCAACTACCTGTACGGCCGCATCACCAAGACCCTGCCGGAGATGTACGCCTTCACGCTCTGCATGTGGATCAAGTCCAGCGCCAGCCCTGGCGTGGGAACGCCGTTCTCCTACGGCGTTCCGGGCCAAGCTAACGAGATAGTTCTGATCGAGTGGGGCAACAACCCGATCGAGCTGCTCATCAACGACAAGGCAAGGCGCCGGCCTGTTGCTGCAGAAGACGGTGGAATAAAGAAAACACTTCTAAAAGTAACATGTTGTTCATGGTGCAGGTCGCCCAGCTGCCACTGGAAGTGCGGGATGGAAAATGGCATCACATCTGCATCTCCTGGACCACGCGAGACGGCCAGTGGGAAGCCTTCCAGGACGGGGAGAAGCTGGGAACAGGTGACAATCTGGCCGCCTGGCACCCCATCAAGCCTGGAGGAGTCATCATCCTGGGGCAGGAGCAGGTAACAGCATGCACTATCCTGGAAATGTCCTGATCACATGAAGCTTTCTGTAGAAACACATGTTCATCTGCAGCAGGGTCCATTTAGCCGAGATTTAAGGTGTGAGATCAGCTGGACAGGTTTCTCCTGATTTTACTTCTTTGTCCTGCAGAAATTCAGAATAGAGTAAAATAAAACAGACCATCATTTTATGACCTTCAGATCAAGAACATTTGGGTTCTCCACCTCTGAATAGTAAACAGACTGAACTTATAAAGAGCTTTTCTAGTCATACTGAGCACTCAAAGCGCTTTACACTGGAGCCACATTCACTCATTCATACACGAATACAGAACTCGCTAGGCAACCTGGGCTTAAGTGCCTTGCCCAGGGACACATTGACATGTGGCAGGCAGAAGCTGGAATCCAACCTACAACCCAGTGAGCCACAGTCGCCCCACGATGGAGTAAGGAGGACCTTTATCGGGCCGTTTGGCCGGGGAAGGTTTAGGGTGTGAGTCCAGCTGGTTTCTTTCTCACAGTAAATGAAACATTTCGTTGGGTTATTTAAACACACTGGAACAGGCTTGAATATTAGTCTTCATCTAAACTGATCTACAATAAAATAAATCATTCATGTTTCTCGTGTTTTTCCCCCTTATTTGTTGAAGACGTGACAATCAGATACTTCTGATGTTTAATGAACGGTAATTTAGGACAGAATGGACAAATGTCCCCCCCTCCTGAGCCCAGACTGTTGGTTCTGTCCTGACGTTCTCTGGGCTCATGAACCAGTGTGTCCTCCAGAACCAGAACCTCCAGAACCAGAACAGAACATCTTCCTGGGCTCAGGAAGAAACCAGGTCGGTTCCTCCGGATGAGCGGTTCTAGAGTGGAACCGTTCATTACACCCAGTACTGGATGCTGATTGGTCGGCTCAGGCTGTAATAAAGCTACATCATCTAATGGTTCTGAGTCTCAGGAAAAGTTTTCACACCCTGCGCCCAGACAACAGCAAGGGTTGCAGTAGAGCTGAACATCTGGTGCAGATTTCCTGCTGAGGAAAGAGAGGAGAAGGTGTAGAAAGTGTAGAAGGTGTAGAAGGTGTAGAAGGTGTGGTGAGCCTCCCGGTACTTTCTAGACGTGCAGCGCTCCGTCTGTTAGCATCAGTCTCTACCAGATAAATTACAGGGGTGCAAAGCATCAGCTACTTTTTGCACTTTTTATTGATTCTCATTTGGGTTTTGGTCTGGACTTTGACTAGGCCATTCTGACACATGAAAGTTGTTTGATGTAAACCCTCCCATTTTGGCTCTGGCTGGATGTTGAGGATCATTTTCTTCCAGTGCTGTCCTGGAATTAGCTCCACCCATGTTCCCATCCATCCGACCAGCTTCCCTGTCCCACAGCATGATGCTGCCACCACCATGTTTCACTGTCTGTCCAGGGTGATGTTTTAATGTGAGTCAAACTGTTTGTTCTCATCTGACCAGAGTTAATAAAGTTCTTCCACGGTGAGAACCGGGCCTTTGTGTCTGACCGCCATGAGACACAAACAGAGCAATAACACATGAAAGCATCTGGACATAATGACCTTTGTTAGCGCTGCTGCTGACCCTGCTCTTTATGGCCCTCACAGGATGTGGTAGGCGGACGTTTCGACGCTGGACAAGCTTTTGTGGGTGAGCTGAGTCAGGTGAACATCTGGGACCGTGTGCTGAAGCCCGTGGAGATCCAGTCCATGGCGAACTGCAGCTCCTACCTCGCCGGCAACGTGATCTCCTGGCTGTCAAGCAATGTGGAGGTTTTTGGGAGGGGAGCATTCAAGCGCCCCCTGGAGATATGTCAGGAGCGGCTGCCCAACTTCTAGAGCTTCATCTGCCTCTGGTTTCATCGTTTCCATCAGTTCAGTTCTAATGTCCATCCAGCAGACGACCTGCCTGACCGCCACGCCCCCCTGGACTTTAGTTTACATCAACAGCATTCAATGGTTCCTTTACAAAGCTCTCCATCCATCCATCCATCCGTCCATCCATCCGTCCGTCCATCCATCCATCCATCCATCTATACATCTATCCATCCATCCATCCATCCGTCCATCCATCCGTCCGTCCATCCATCTATACATCTATCCATCCATCCATCCATCCGTCCATCCATCCGTCCGTCCGTCCATCCATCCATCTATACATCTATCCATCCATCCATCCGTCCATCCATCTGTCCATCCATCCATCCATCCATCCATCCATCCATCTATCCATCCATCCATCCATCTATCCATCCATCCATCCATCCATCCATCCATCCATCCATTCATCCATCCATCCATCTATCCATCCATCCATTCATCCATCCATCCATCCATCCATCCATCCATCATCCATCCATCCATCCATCCATCATCCGTCCATCCATCCATCCATCCATCCATCGTCCATCCATCCATCCATGCATCCATCCATCCATCCATCTATCCATCCATCCATCCATCCATGCATCCATCCATCCATCCATCCTCCATCCATCCATCCATCCATCCATCCATCCATCCATCCGTCCATCATTAGGGGGGTCTGAGTTTGATTTTATCCTGCCTGTTATAAACAGGAACAGTGCTAAAGCTAACATCAGTATGGACCAATAGGAGGCTGACTTAGAAAGACACGCCCACCTTAAAATCAACACCTGACTGAATTTTGAAGCTGCCCACAGGGACCAACCAAACCATCATTCTGGACAAACTATTTACGGTCCGACAAGATACAGATCGAGTTACTTGGTGTCAGTTACAAAAAGTAATTGTCAAGCACGGTGGTGGTAGCAGCATCATTCTGTGGGCCTGTTTTGCTGCCAGGTGCAGGTAACAAAGTAATGAAGAAGGAGGACATCAGGAGTTCCTCTGTGCTCCATGTGAAGGTCTGCAGTCCTCCAGACTGTGGAGCTCCGCAGGGATCAACGTTGGTCGTCCAGGTCAGTCTGCCTAATCTAACGTGATGTCATCAATGTGTGACAAAGTTTTCACACCTCCTCTAATGTTGAGACAAAATTACTCCATGGAACTCTTTGTGTCTGCTGGACATCTAGTCTGCTTCATCATCACCATCTTCTTCTCCTTCTTCTTCACTGACAGTAGTGAGTCTCTCTCAGTGCTTTCTCTCTGGCCAATTCCACTCTAACCAAAGCTGATAAACGTTTTTTTTCACTCATGCTATAAATTATGTGTATTGATTATGTTGTTGCTTTGTAATACTGTAGAAAACATGAGCCCATAAAAAACTTTAAATATGTATTTTTGAATGTAAATTGTCTGTGTAAATTCCCATTATTCCATTTTGTCAGTGTTAGCGTAGCCTAGCCTGTCTCATGGCCTTCCCATCGACGTCTAAGTGCAATTAAATATTTTTTTACATTCTTTGACATCATAACGAGAAAATAAAGGTGATCAATGTTGCAAAATAACTATTGACTCGTCTCTGATCAGTTTTTAACTCGTTTTCAGTGGGTCAGTGTGTGCAGACTGAATTCAGCAGAGGGAGGGCTGTGCAGCAGGATAAACGCTGTCGGGTTTTAACTTCCCCCTCCCAGCCTCTGGGATCTGTTAAGCTGCTGAAGCAGGTGTGACGTCGTGTGTCGTTAATAACACAGGTGGCGTGGGATCTCCAGGCTCAGATGGCTCGGGTCAAACAGGTGCGCCATGTGGCATTAGCAGTGCTTACCTGATGAAAGGTCAGAAGGTCATGTTTGAAGCCCCCCCCCCGGTGCCATCAGAAACTGCTCAGGAAACTTAACTCTGAAACATTTTAAGAATTTAATCGAAAACCTTTATATGTAATTATTTAATATTTTAAAGATCTCAATCACTCTATTGTTTTTAAAATATATCTGCTGTGGTCTCCAGTATGAATGAATGTCTTGTGAGTCGTTTTCTCTGGCGCTCGTGTTTCTGGAGGTTGCAGTTTGTCTGAGGAGTGAGTGGGGAAACGACAGGATTACAGGACTTACTCAATAATATTCATGACATGCAAACGTCTCGCTTCTGATTGGTTATGCTGCCTCTGAACAAACAAATAACTTAACTCACTTTGCTGGTGGTGTTCCAAGTCGGTTTCTTCCTCAGCTCCTCTCAAGTAAAAAATGCAACACTGATGTCTTTGTAGACACATAACAAAAGCCTGACTGTGTTCTGCCATGTTGTGGAGTTGGTTACGGTTAGCTTCTACTAGCCGAGGTTCTAATGGTTAGCTTCTACTAGGCGAGTTTCTAATAGTTGGCCTCAAATTTCCAAGTTGCAAATGGTTAGCTTCTACTAGCCAAGTTGTAAATGGTTAGCTTCTACTAGCCAAGTTGCTAACGGTTAGCTTCTACTAGCTGAGTTGCTAATGGTTAGCTTCAAATTTCCGAGTTGCAAATGCTTAGCTTCTACTAGCCAAGTTGCTAACGGATAGCTTCAAATATCCAAGTTGCTAATGGTTAGCTTCTACTAGCTGAGTTGCTTATGATTAGCTTCTACTAGCTGAGTTGCTAATGGTTAGCTTCAAATTTCCGAGTTGCAAATGCTTAGCTTCTACTAGCCAAGTTGCTAATGGTTAGCTTCTACTAGCTGAGTTGCTAATGGTTAGCTTCAAATTTCCGAGTTGCAAATGCTTAGCTTCTACTAGCCAAGTTGCTAACGGATAGCTTCAAATATCCAAGTTGCTAATGGTTAGCTTCTACTAGCTGAGTTGCTTACGATTAGCTTCTACTAGCTGAGTTGCTAATGGTTAGCTTCAAATTTCCGAGTTGCAAATGGTTAGCTTCCACTAGGCGAGTTGCTAATGGTTAGCTTCAAATATCCAAGTTGCTAATGGTTAGCTTCTACTAGCTGAGTTTCTAAGTGTTAGCTTCTACTAGCTGAGTTGCTATTGGTAGAATTCTACTAACTGAGTTGCTAATGATTAGTTTCTACTTACAGAGTTGATAATGATTAGCTTCTACTAGTTGAGTTTCTAACTGTTAGCTTCAAATATCCAAGTTGCTAATGGTTAGCTTCTACTAGCTGAGTTACTAATGGGTAATTTCAAATGTACGAGTTGTTAATAGTTAGCTCCTACTAACCGAGTTGCTAATGATTAGCTTCTACAAGCAGAGTTGCTAACTTTTAGCTTCAAATGTCCAAGTCGCTAATGGTTAGCTTCTACTAGCTAAGTTGCTAACGGTTAGCTTCTACTAGCTAAGTTGCTAACGGTTAGCTTCTACTAGCTGAGTTGCTAATGGTTAGCTTCAAATTTCCCAGTTGAAAATGGTTAATTTCTACTAGCCAAGTTGCTAACAGATAGCTTCAAATATCCAAGTTGCTAATGGTTAGCTTCTACTAGTTGAGTTGCTTATGATTAGCTTCTACTAGCTGAGTTGCTAATGGTTAGCTTCAAATTTCCGAGTTGCAAATGGTTAGCTTCTACTAGGCGAGTTGGTAACAGTTAGCTTCAAATATCCAAGTTGCTAAGGGTTAGCTTCTACTAGCTGAGTTGCTAATGGTTAGCTTCTACTAGCTGAGTTGCTATTGGTTGAATTCTACTAACTGAGTTGCTAATAATTAGTTTCTACTTACCGAGTTGCTAATGATTAGCTTCTACTAGCTGAGTTTCTAACTGTTAGCTTCAAATATCCAAGTTGCTAATGGTTAGCTTCTACTAGCTGAGTTGCTAATGGTTAGCTTCAAAGTTCCGAGTTGCAAATGGTTAGCTTCCACTAGGCGAGTTGCTAACGGTTAGCTTCAAATATCCAAGTTGCTAATGGTTTGCTTCTACTAGCTGAGTTGCTATTGGTTGAATTCTACTAACTGAGTTGCTAATAATTAGTTTCTACTTACCGAGTTGCTAATGATTAGCTTCTACTAGCTGAGTTTCTAACTGTTAGCTTCAAATATCCAAGTCGCTAATGGTTAGCTTCTACTAGCTAAGTTGCTAACGGTTAGCTTGTACTAGCTGAGTTGCTAATGGTTAGCTTCAAATTTCCCAGTTGAAAATGGTTAATTTCTACTAGCCAAGTTGCTAACAGATAGCTTCAAATATCCAAGTTGCTAATGGTTAGCTTCTACTAGTTGAGTTGCTAATAGTTAGCTTCAAATTTCCGAGTTGAAAATGGTTAGCTTCTACTAGGCGAGTTGCTAACAAATAGCTTCAAATATCCAAGTTGCTAATGGTTAGCTTCTACTAGCTGAGTTGCTAATAGTTAGCTTCAAATTTCCGAGTTTCAAATGGTTAGCTTCTACTAGGCGAGTTGCTAACAGTTAGCTTCAAATATCCAAGTTGCTAATGGTTAGCTTCTACTAGCTGAGTTGCTAATGGTTAGCTTCAAATTTCCGAGTTGCAAATGGTTAGCTTCCACTAGGCGAGTTGCTAACGGTTAGCTTCAAATATCCAAGTTGCTAATGGTTAGCTTCTACTAGCTGAGTTGCTAATGGTTAGCTTCTACTAGCTGAGTTGCTATTGGTAGAATTCTACTAACTGAGTTGCTAATGATTAGTTTCTACTTACAGAGTTGCTAATGTTTAGCTTCTACTAGCTGAGTTTCTAACTGTTAGCTTCAAATATCCAAGTTGCTAATGGTTAGCTTCTACTAGCTGAGTTACTAATGGGTAATTTCAAATGTACGAGTTGTTAATAGTTAGCTCCTACTAACCGAGTTGCTAATGATTAGCTTCTACAAGCAGAGTTGCTAACTTTTAGCTTCAAATATCCAAGTCGCTAATGGTTAGCTTCTACTAGCTAAGTTGCTAACGGTTAGCTTCTACTAGCTGAGTTGCTAATGGTTAGCTTCAAATTTCCCAGTTGAAAATGGTTAATTTCTACTAGCCAAGTTGCTAACAGATAGCTTCAAATATCCAAGTTGCTAATGGTTAGCTTCTACTAGTTGAGTTGCTAATAGTTAGCTTCAAATTTCCGAGTTGCAAATGGTTAGCTTCTACTAGGCGAGTTGCTAACAGTTAGCTTCAAATATCCAAGTTGCTAATGGTTAGCTTCTACTAGCTGAGTTGCTAATGGTTAGCTTCTACTAGCTGAGTTGCTATTGGTTGAATTCTACTAACTGAGTTGCTAATAATTAGTTTCTACTTACCGAGTTGCTAATGATTAGCTTCTACTAGCTGAGTTTCTAACTGTTAGCTTCAAATATCCAAGTTGCTAATGGTTAGCTTCTACTAGCTGAGTTATTAATGGTTAACTTCAAATGTACAAGTTGCTAATAGTTATCTCCTACTAACCGAGTTGCTAATGATTAGCTTCTACAAAACGAGTTGCTAACGGTTAGCTTCAAATATCCAAGTCGCTATTGGTTAGCTTCTACTAGCTAAGTTGCTAATGGTTAGCTTCAAATTTCCCAGTTGAAAATGGTTAATTTCTACTAGCCAAGTTGCTAACAGATAGCTTCAAATATCCAAGTTGCTAATGGTTAGCTTCTACTAGTTGAGTTGCTTATGGTTAGCTTCTACTAGCTGAGTTGCTAATGGTTAGCTTCAAATTTCCCAGTTGAAAATGGTTCGCTTTTACTAGCCAAGTTGCTAACAGATAGCTTCAAATATCCAAGTCGCTAATGGTTAGCTTCTACTAGCTAAGTTGCTAACGGTTAGCTTCTACTAGCTGAGTTGCTAATGGTTAGCTTCAAATTTCCCAGTTGAAAATGGTTAATTTCTACTAGCCAAGTTGCTAACAGATAGCTTCAAATATCCAAGTTGCTAATGGTTAGCTTCTACTAGTTGAGTTGCTAATAGTTAGCTTCAAATTTCCGAGTTGCAAATGGTTAGCTTCTACTAGGCGAGTTGCTAACAGTTAGCTTCAAATATCCAAGTTGCTAATGGTTAGCTTCTACTAGCTGAGTTGCTAATGGTTAGCTTCTACTAGCTGAGTTGCTATTGGTTGAATTCTACTAACTGAGTTGCTAATAATTAGTTTCTACTTACCGAGTTGCTAATGATTAGCTTCTACTAGCTGAGTTTCTAACTGTTAGCTTCAAATATCCAAGTTGCTAATGGTTAGCTTCTACTAGCTGAGTTATTAATGGTTAACTTCAAATGTACAAGTTGCTAATAGTTATCTCCTACTAACCGAGTTGCTAATGATTAGCTTCTACAAAACGAGTTGCTAACGGTTAGCTTCAAATATCCAAGTCGCTATTGGTTAGCTTCTACTAGCTAAGTTGCTAATGGTTAGCTTCAAATTTCCCAGTTGAAAATGGTTAATTTCTACTAGCCAAGTTGCTAACAGATAGCTTCAAATATCCAAGTTGCTAATGGTTAGCTTCTACTAGTTGAGTTGCTTATGGTTAGCTTCTACTAGCTGAGTCGCTAATGGTTAGCTTCAAATTTCCCAGTTGAAAATGGTTCGCTTTTACTAGCCAAGTTGCTAACAGATAGCTTCAAATATCCAAGTTGCTAATGGTTAGCTTCTACTAGCTGAGTTACTAATGGTTAACGTCAAATGTACGAGTTGCTAATAGTTAGCTCCTACTAACCGAGTTGCTAATGATTAGCTTCTACAAGCCGAGTTGCTAACGGTTAGCTTCAAATATCCAAGTTGCTAAAGGTTAGCTTCTATTAGCCAAGTTGCTGATGGTTAGCTTCCACTAGCTGAGTTGCTAATGGTTAGCTTCAAATTTCCCAGTTGAAAATGGTTAATTTCTACAAGCCAAGTTGCTAACAGATAGCTTCAAATATCCAAGTTGCTAATGGTTAGCTTCTACTAGTTGAGTTGCTTATGGTTAGCTTCTACTAGCTGAGTCGCTAATGGTTAGCTTCAAATTTCCCAGTTGAAAATGGTTCGCTTTTACTAGCCAAGTTGCTAACAGATAGCTTCAAATATCCAAGTTGCTAATGGTTAGCTTCTACTAGCTTAGTTACTAATGGTTAACGTCAAATGTACGAGTTGCTAATAGTTAGCTCCTACTAACCGAGTTGCTAATGATTAGCTTCTAAAAGCCGAGTTGCTAACGGTTAGCTTCAAATATCCAAGTTGCTAAAGGTTAGCTTCTATTAGCCAAGTTGCTGATGGTTAGCTTCCACTAGCCGAGTCTTAATGGTTAGTTTCTACTTGCTGAGTTGCTAACGGTTAGCTTCAAATTTCTGAGTTGTTAAGGGTTAGCTTCTTCTCGGCGACTCACTAATAGTTAGCTTCTACTAGCCGAGTTGCTAATGGTTAGCTTCTACTAGCAGAGTTGCTAATGGTTAGCTTCTACTAGTTGAGTTGCTTATGGTTAGCTTCTACTAGCTGAGTTGCTAATAGTTAGCTTCAAATTTCCGAGTTGCAAATGGTTAGCTTCTGCTAGGCGAGTTGCTAACAGTTAGCTTCAAATATCCAAGTTGCTAATGGTTAGCTTCTCCTAGCTGAGTTGCTAATGGTTAGCTTCTACTAGCTGAGTTGCTATTGGTTGAATTCTACTAACTGAGTTGCTAATAATTAGTTTCTACTTACCGAGTTGCTAATGATTAGCTTCTACTAGCTGAGTTTCTAACTGTTAGCTTCAAATATCCAAGTTGCTAATGGTTAGCTTCTACTAGCTGAGTTATTAATGGTTAACTTCAAATGTACAAGTTGCTAATAGTTATCTCCTACTAACCGAGTTGCTAATGATTAGCTTCTACAAGCCGAGTTGCTAACGGTTAGCTTCAAATATCCAAGTCGCTATTGGTTAGCTTCTACTAGCTAAGTTGCTAATGGTTAGCTTCAAATTTCCCAGTTGAAAATGGTTAATTTCTACTAGCCAAGTTGCTAACAGATAGCTTCAAATATCCAAGTTGCTAATGGTTAGCTTCTACTAGTTGAGTTGCTTATGGTTAGCTTCTACTAGCTGAGTCGCTAATGGTTAGCTTCAAATTTCCCAGTTGAAAATGGTTCGCTTTTACTAGCCAAGTTGCTAACAGATAGCTTCAAATATCCAAGTTGCTAATGGTTAGCTTCTACTAGCTGAGTTACTAATGGTTAACGTCAAATGTACGAGTTGCTAATAGTTAGCTCCTACTAACCGAGTTGCTACTGATTAGCTTCTACAAGCCGAGTTGCTAACGGTTAGCTTCAAATATCCAAGTTGCTAAAGGTTAGCTTCTATTAGCCAAGTTGCTGATGGTTAGCTTCCACTAGCTGAGTTGCTAATGGTTAGCTTCAAATTTCCCAGTTGAAAATGGTTAATTTCTACAAGCCAAGTTGCTAACAGATAGCTTCAAATATCCAAGTTGCTAATGGTTAGCTTCTACTAGTTGAGTTGCTTATGGTTAGCTTCTACTAGCTGAGTCGCTAATGGTTAGCTTCAAATTTCCCAGTTGAAAATGGTTCGCTTTTACTAGCCAAGTTGCTAACAGATAGCTTCAAATATCCAAGTTGCTAATGGTTAGCTTCTACTAGCTTAGTTACTAATGGTTAACGTCAAATGTACGAGTTGCTAATAGTTAGCTCCTACTAACCGAGTTGCTAATGATTAGCTTCTAAAAGCCGAGTTGCTAACGGTTAGCTTCAAATATCCAAGTTGCTAAAGGTTAGCTTCTATTAGCCAAGTTGCTGATGGTTAGCTTCCACTAGCCGAGTCTTAATGGTTAGTTTCTACTTGCTGAGTTGCTAACGGTTAGCTTCAAATTTCTGAGTTGTTAAGGGTTAGCTTCTTCTCGGCGACTCACTAATAGTTAGCTTCTACTAGCCGAGTTGCTAATGGTTAGCTTCTACTAGCAGAGTTGCTAATGGTTAGCTTCTACTAGTTGAGTTGCTTATGGTTAGCTTCTACTAGCTGAGTTGCTAATAGTTAGCTTCAAATTTCCGAGTTGCAAATGGTTAGCTTCTGCTAGGCGAGTTGCTAACAGTTAGCTTCAAATATCCAAGTTGCTAATGGTTAGCTTCTCCTAGCTGAGTTGCTAATGGTTAGCTTCTACTAGCTGAGTTGCTATTGGTTGAATTCTACTAACTGAGTTGCTAATAATTAGTTTCTACTTACCGAGTTGCTAATGATTAGCTTCTACTAGCTGAGTTTCTAACTGTTAGCTTCAAATATCCAAGTTGCTAATGGTTAGCTTCTACTAGCTGAGTTATTAATGGTTAACTTCAAATGTACAAGTTGCTAATAGTTAGCTCCTACTAACCGAGTTGCTAATGATTAGCTTCTACAAGCCGTGTTGCTAACGGTTAGCTTCAAATATCCAAGTCGCTAATGGTTAGCTTCTACTAGCTAAGTTGCTAACGGTTAGCTTGTACTAGCTGAGTTGCTAATGGTTAGCTTCAAATTTCCCAGTTGAAAATGGTTAATTTCTACTAGCCAAGTTGCTAACAGATAGCTTCAAATATCCAAGTTGCTAATGGTTAGCTTCTACTAGTTGAGTTGCTTATGGTTAGCTTCTACTAGCTGAGTCGCTAATGGTTAGCTTCAAATTTCCCAGTTGAAAATGGTTTGCTTTTACTAGCCAAGTTGCTAACAGATAGCTTCAAATATCCAAGTTGGTAATGGTTAGCTTCTACTAGCTGAGTTACTAATGGTTAACGTCAAATGTACGAGTTACTAATAGTTAGCTCCTACTAACCGAGTTGCTAATGATTAGCTTCTACAAGCCGAGTTGCTAACGGTTAGCTTCAAATATCCAAGTTGCTAAAGGTTAGCTTCTATTAGCCAAGTTGCTGATGGTTAGCTTCCACTAGCTGAGTTGCTAATGGTTAGCTTCAAATTTCCCAGTTGAAAATGGTTAATTTCTACTAGCCAAGTTGCTAACAGATAGCTTCAAATATCCAAGTTGCTAATGGTTAGCTTCTACTAGTTGAGTTGCTTATGGTTAGCTTCTACTAGCTGAGTCGCTAATGGTTAGCTTCAAATTTCCCAGTTGAAAATGGTTCGCTTTTACTAGCCAAGTTGCTAACAGATAGCTTCAAATATCCAAGTTGCTAATGGTTAGCTTCTACTAGCTGAGTTACTAATGGTTAACGTCAAATGTATGAGTTGCTAATAGTTAGCTCCTACTAACCGAGTTGCTAATGATTAGCTTCTAAAAGCCGAGTTGCTAACGGTTAGCTTCAAATATCCAAGTTGCTAAAGGTTAGTTTCTATTAGCCAAGTTGCTGATGGTTAGCTTCCACTAGCCGAGTCTTAATGGTTAGTTTCTACTTGCTGAGTTGCTAACGGTTAGCTTCAAATTTCTGAGTTGTTAAGGGTTAGCTTCTTCTCGGCGACTCACTAATAGTTAGCTTCTACTAGCCGAGTTGCTAATGGTTAGCTTCTACTAGCAGAGTTGCTAATGGTTAGCTTCTACTAGCCAAGTTGCTAACGTTAGCTTCTGCTAGCTGAGTTGCTAATGGTTAGCTTCTACTAGCTGAGTCGCTAACGTTAGCCTCTGCTAGCTGAGTTGCAAATGTTTAGCTTCAACTAGCCAATTTGCTAACGTTAGTTTCTGCTAGCTGAGTTGCTAATGCTTAGCTTCTACTAGCCAATTTGCTAACGTTAGTTTCTGCTAGCTGAGTTGCTAATGGTTAGGTTCTACTAGCCAAGTTGCTAACCTTAGCCTCTGCTAGCTGAGTTGCTAATGGTTAGCTTCTACTAGCTGAGTCGCTAACGTTAGCCTCTGCTAGCTGAGTTGCTAATGGTTAGCTTCTACTAGCCAAGTTGCTAACCTAAGCCTCTGCTAGCTGATTTGCTAATGGTTAGCTTCTACTAGCTGAGTCGCTAACGTGAGCCTCTGCTAGCTGAGTTGCTAATGGTTAGCTTCTACTAGCCAATTTGCTAATGTTAGTTTCTGCTAGCTGATTTGCTAATGGTTAGCTTCTACTAGCCAAGTTGCTAACGATAGTTTCTGCTAGCTGAGTTGCTAATGGTTAGCTTCTAGTAGCAGAGACACGCTCTGATTTGTCCTTGTCGCTAAATTAATACAGCCTCCCGTGGGCGGTCGCAAGTCAATGTGGGCGGGGCCATGAATACAAATTTTCTCTGTGACGTCGAAGGGACCGGCTTTTTCTGAATTTGTTATGCAGCATATATATGCAGCTCAGAGAGACCGATTGTATTTCAAAAAGAACAAGTATTACACGGTTTCTCAGTAAACAAGACCTTTAAGGTACACTGCTGGGCCCCTTTCATTAGGCACACCTGCACAGGTGGGCAATCAAATGGCAGCAACTCAATACTTTCATTCTTCTAGACGTGGTGAAGACAACTTGCTGATGCCCAAACTGAGCACCAGGATGGGGAAGAGAAGTATTGGTTCTCCACAAAAAGAGAAACTTCAGTGAGTAGCAGTTGCTTGAACATCTAAACCAGTGGTGACCCAACTCCAGCTCTGCAGAGCTACCATCCTGCAACTTTTAGCGGCATCCCAGGTCCAACACACCTGAATTACATGGCTGATTTACTTCACCAGCAGAGAGGCCTGGTAACACCCAGTTAACCCAGAAACGACGTCTAAAAGCTGCAGGATGGTAGCTTTGGAGAACCGGGCTTCCTGACGATGCTTCCTGCCAGGAAATAGTCTAGAAAGTGGTTTTATTTCCCTCTAAATGTTGCCACGTTTATGATGAAATGCATTGTGGGTAAAGAGTTGAGTCCATAAATAACGTCTCTACCAACCAAACATCTACTCTGCTGGTTTGTCTATTTGTTTATTTATTAAGGAACTTCATTAGTTTCCACCGAGGTGGTTACTAATCTTCCTGGGGTTCAACCCAATTATTTATAATACTAGCACAAAAAATGCATAAAAACAGTTTTAGACATGAATAATACATTTCAAATTACATAAAATGCAGGCATGTACAACTTGTTGATTTCCAGTGCACAATAGAATACATAAAACATTCAAATAAAGCCAATACTTTAACTGGATTTTAACACTTTTTTTTAAAGAAAGCATGCCCTTAAGGTCCCTAATGTGCTTCAGCTAGCCGAGTAGACCACAAAACCAAGGTGGAGGCCCATCTAACAGAGAACATGAGACGGGCCACGGAGAGACAGTTTTCTTGTCTTCTAGAGATTTAGTCAAGGCTTCAGGATGAGGTGTCTGACGCTCTATACCCGGACTACTTAGGGCCAGCTGCCCTCCGTCTTCAGGCCCGTTATTGCTGGGGTCTCCAAACATGTGGAGGATGGCTGTGATCAGAGATAAGTCCAGATCCTGCCTATAGGAGCTCCATCCTGGAGTCAGAGTGTTGAGATGATTGCTTATTGCTGCACCAACAGGGCACAGCTGCTGGGTGGAGGCAGTGTGATGGTGTGGGCCAGCAGATATATCAAGAAAAGATCCCATGCTGTATGTCCACATTTAGGGACTGAAGACTTTCCTCCAAGAAGACCGTAACTCCCCAGACAGCGGGTTTATCAGAGACCAGCTCCAGCTCTGAGGGAGTGACCTCAAGTGACCCCTTGTGAGATTAGCTTGGGCGTTCAAGCCAGAGTCACCAACAGGTTGAAGAATGGGAGGCCATGTTCCCCTTTAAAGGTAATGAGGTTCGGTCCATCTCTGTCTCATGTCATCTGGTCAGAGAGTGTTAGTGGGGCCATGGAGTCTCTGTAGGACCAGAGGACAGATGGTTATTGTGTTGAGTCAGAGTCCTCCCTAGTTTCTTCTCCTGTTAAGGACTCTGTTTGTTACATTTGGTTGTCCAACGCTCTGCTGAGGTTCCTGTTTGTTCAGTGAATAAACGGCAGAGTTCCAGATCGGTCTCGTTTGCTCAAACTTCAATCATCTACTGAACCAGAGGTTCCCAACCTTTTGACGACCCGTTGCCTGTGTCCAAGACAAGCCTGGACCCTCAACCCCAACTCCTACCCACCTACACGCATGATTAATTACAAACTTTTTTTTCAAAAAATAAACAGCAACTGTAGGTGTTTGTTCTCTTTTTCAGTTTGTAGGTGATATAGACAATGTTATTTTTGGATTTCATAAATGTAATATTTACAAATATGATTTTGGTAAGCTTACAACCTCAGCACAGATAAAATTGTGAGGACATCCTGTGATCTTTAGTGTCGGGAACCACTGGTCTAAACCGAACACAAGCCAACAGCAGGACAAGCTCTATGAGTTTGTTAGAGACGATTTGCTCCTACAAACTCCCCTCTGTTCCTGAAACCTGTACCAGACCAGCAGCCTTCCTCACAGTCTACAGCTGTTAGCATGCTAACATGTGCTGCTAACAGTTTCTGTTCAGGACCACATCAGGACTGCTGGGTTTTAGACAATAACAAGGTCAGCCTTCTATCACCTGAAGAACATTTTTTAGGATTAAAGGACTGATGTCACAACAGGACCTAGAAAAACTCATCCATGCGTTTATCTTTAGTCTGATTGATTACTGCAACAGCGTCTTCACAGGTCTGCCTAAAAAGTCAATCAGACAGCTGCAGCTGATCCAGAACGCTGCTGCTCGTGTTCCTCACTAGAACCAGGAAAGTAGAGCACATCACCCCAGTTCTAAAGTCCTTACACTGGCTCCCTGTAGCTCAGAGAATAGACTTCTAAATACTTTTACTAGTTTATAAATCATTGCATGGCTTAGCACCAAAGTATGTTGAAGATCTACTGTTACTATAGCAACCCCCCCCAGACCAATCAGGTCCTCTAAATCCAGTCGACTCAGCATCCCTAGAATCAGAACCAAACATGGAGAAGCAGCTTTCAGTTTCTATGCTCCTCTAATCTGGAACAAACTTCTAGAAAACTGCAAACCTGCTGAAACACTGAGTTCTTTTAAATCACAACTAAAAACGTTTCTGTTTAGAGCTGATTTTGATTTATGCTTTAATGTATCATGTTTTGTGTGTTTTATGCTTTATTGCTGTTTTTACTTTATCCCATAATCATGCCTTCAGCTTCATGGCGTTGCCTCGGTAACCGTTAGCGACGAGGACCGCTCCTGATTTACTAAACTTGATTACTGTCTACTGCAGATAAGATACTGAATTCTCATATATACTCCAAAGAACCTGAATTACATGGAATAATAAAGTGTTTCTTTAAAGCTCATTGTTTAAACATAAGCCACTAATTTATTAAATCCCTTTAAATGTCAACCTGAGCTCTGAGTCGATAATCAGTCATCAACATTTAATCAGAGCTCAGCAGCTTCCCTTCATAGATGAACAGTTTTATTATGAAGCCAGACACACACAGACTCCATCTGAGCTTTATTTAGGACAGCAGACACAGCAGGGAGAGCCGGGTCGGACCCAGAGTGGGATCCTTTAGAGAAAAGTAGAAAACAATGAGGAAGTGATGGCAGGGCCGCGGTTCTCGCTCTCAGGATGTTCCAGGACCAAACAGGTGAATCCAGAGCTGCATGGAGGTGGAACCAGGAGCAGCATCATGTTCAGCTGCAGTACTGGGTCCTGGGCTGCAGGACGAGGGGCTCTCTCTCCCCTTTCTCCATGGAGGAGAAGGTCAGGACCATCCTACTGTGACCTCCAGACTCTTGGTCCTTCAGGAATGTAGCGGCCTGCGTTACAGAATCGAGCAGACCTCCGTCAGATGCAGCTTCACATGTTTCCTAACCAGTCATTCAGATCATTATGATGCATCATGTTATTGTGTCGTACCTGTGACTTGTTTTGTTGCCAAGGGCGACAGGTGATGACCAGAATGAAGGAGAACGTGGCCAATAGAACGGCAGCACAGGACATGATGAAGAGCAGGTGGGTGTGGTCTGCAGAGAGCAGACAAATAATCTCATTTAAATACAATTAATACGTAGATGACATGTTTTTATCAACTTCCTAAAACCATCAACTTTATTAGGAGAGGATGGCGCCACCCACTGGCACAAAATATAAAGCCATTATTTAGAGAAGATGTTCAGTAATTTGGTGCTGAAACAAGAAAACAACCTGAATTAGGAAACATTATAAAGATATTATAAATGAAGGTTTTTGGCACATTTCCTTAGATCGAATGATGAAACTCTGTTATCAGCTGTATTATTATCCGGAGGCTGGATTCTGGGTCACCATCCCACTGAGACGCTTGGATCCGTCTGATTCTGATCTTCCTCTCAGGAGCACAGCTGTTAGGAAGAGTCTGTATTCCTGGATCACACGCCTAAAATGGCTCAGAGCTAAAACAAATCCATTAAGCACAGCTGACATGTGAGGACCAGTCAGATTGGCCTCGCTCTGTGTTTGGGGAGCTGAGAAATACCAGTGAGCCATTGGTCGCTGCGTCGGGATGGGAAAGTTAAAGATATATTAATAGGAATCGTTCATTCTGGGATAATGATGGTTGATTTGCCCAAAGGCGTCAGATGAAGGGTTTACCTCCAAACTGGGAAACATCTAAAACATGCAGGACCCTGAGGACCACTGCTTTATGAAATGATCATCATTCTTCTTCTTCTTCTTTCTTCCTGTTAATCTGTGCGTGTTTGGGTCTGTTGGGGAGTGGTCCTCTCACCGTTCCGTCTAACATAGAGGCTGAAGGAGGTCTGCAGCTTGCTGATGTCGTTGCGGATGCTGATGTCCAGGCAGTGGACGCCGGTGGAGGTGAAGGTGTGGTTCAGCTCCAGGGTGTTGTCATACAGCATCCTCAGGGTGCAGCCGGCCGCCCCGTCAGGAAGGCAGTTTTTCAGGAAGCGCCAGCACACCCACATGGGAGGGCTGGAGAGGCACGGAGGAGACAGGGGTTGTTCAAACAGAAACTGGTCCAAGATGAAACACTGAGAGAAGCTTTCATAAGGCGTCAACATGCAGCTTACCTTCCATCCACATGGAAAGCCAGACTGGAGTCCTTGGACACCGTGTAATCTGATGGCCCCTCCAGTTTAATGTTCCTGATGGCGTCTGGAAATATCATTTTAGACATATCCTGCTTCAAAGCGGAGTTTGGACCCAGCTGCTGTGGTCCAATAACAAACGGTACCGACAGTAGTAAAACGGTCTAAAATAATCTGATTGGCTGCATGGTGTCTACATTCGACCGCTCCTCCTGGAGGCTCTGCTTGATGCCGGCAGCCCTTTACAAAGTATTCACACCTTTTTGTTTTATTTATTGGGATTTTATGTCACAGACAAACACAGAACAGTGAATAACTGTGAGGTGGAAAGAGAATAATTTATGATTTATAACAAAGTGTGGTGGGCATTTGCCTCCCTTTACTTTGATACCCCTAACTTAGACTGCTGGAGGACAGACTGACCACTTTTCTTCACTCTGCTACTTTTCTCTCCTACTACTCTCCAGTTGTATTACAGTACATTCTGTTATTTCGACTGTTAACTTTGTTTTCTCTCAGTGTTTTTCTCTCCATAGAAGATATACCTGGTCTGGTATCCTGCTTGGCTGCAATGCCCTGTTGGACGGGGGGCATCGACTGGGATGATGCTCCCAGTAACTGAACATCCACTGTGTCCTGTTATCAACTTTTTACTTTCTGTAACATAGAAAGTTCTCTTATATCAGATCTTCTGTTCCTTCTGTGTCTCTGCTCTGTCTTCTCAAACCCCCAGACGGTCGTGGCAGATGGCCGCTCCTACTGAGCCTGGTTCTGTTGGAGGTTTCTTCCTGTTAAAGGGGAGTTTTTCCTCTCCACCGTCGCTACATGCTTGCTCAGTATGAGGGATTGCTGAAGGATTGCTGTGGTTGGAAAGTCTGCATCAACGGGGCCCAACCTCACGCCAATGACTGACGCAATCTGCTGGGATTCCTTAAATAGAAAACTAAACTAAACCTTTAAAACTGATTGGAATGACTTTGTGATTCTAATGAAATGACTTTTCTTGTAAAGCGCCTTGAGATGAAACATCTGTTATGAATCGCCGCAATATAAATAAACTGAATTGAATTGAATACAATCCGATGTGACCAACAGGCTTCAGACGTAACCGTCAATTTTCAGTGGAAATACATAAAATTCTCAGGTAACAGTTAAAATAAGTTAAAAAAATACATAGTCAAATGTTTTCCCTATTATTGGTATTATCTCTAATTACAGCATTAAATGAGATGTTTTGTCAGTAAGTAATATTTGTGTTTCAGATGGATTTTTATGGAATACCTTAGAGTTTACAACAACTTGAAAATCTGTGACATGTTTCCTCTTGCCTTTAGGACAAATCTAACTTAAAATGTGCATTTTAAAATTAATTGAAATGGATGAATGGAGCCATACAGACCAAGCACTTGGACATCCTTGGAGTAGTCTCCAGTGATCGAAGGTGCAGACTGGTTCACTCCTACTTTCAGCCGCAGGGTGTAGTTTCCTGATTCTGAGTAGTGATAGCGGACGGCTGGCTCGGTTCCCCGGATCACCTTTCTGCATCAAACGCAACAATAAACACAGATACAGACCAGAGTCCTGTAAACATAGAAAACAGGATGTTCTACCCGTTTCCCAGGTCCCAGGTGTAAGTGAACTTGGCAGCGCTGAAATTCCTCCCAGGATCGAAGAGTTCAAACATGGTCTCTGTGGGAACATCTGAAGCCAGCTCTCCTGAGTCTCTCACGTAGGTGGCATTGCCCTCCATCTGGTAGAAGACTAGCTTCCCAGCAACACTCTCTGGTGTAAACATGCAGACATTTTCCAGCGTTAAAATGGGACATATTTGCTGTGCAGTGATCTGGAGATGCTGGAGGACGTACCCAGATGTGTCAGAGGGCCTGCAGTCCCAGCCACAGCTGGAACCATCACCAGCAGATGCACCAGGAACCACGGAGGAAAGTCTCTGTGTGGAGACGTCCCAAAGCTTAGAAAGGATTTCTAGAAGTGAAACATCTTCAATATACGACAGAAGTTAGAGATACCTGTCCATATCTGCTGGAGGTTTCCTTGGAAGAGCTCGGCAGTTTGTGGTAAGCTGCAGTCAGGGTGGATGGATGTGAGGCAGTGAGGCGGGGATGGGATTACCTCTGGCTTTTCTGATTCACAGCGTTCTACTGTGAGCTGGAAAAGCTTGAAATTGTGAGCATGCGTTTCAAGTCATGAGGCCGAGGAAATACAAACAGCTTTTGAAGGAGGTTATGGGCCTGGTCACGCTCCTCGGTGATGTGGGACGCTCCCTCAGATGCTTGATTCATGTTGGTCTAATGTTTTCCTTTGAAACAGAAACAGGAGCTAAACGCTCATCTGGTGTGAGCTGAAAGTTGTTTTTCTGAGTATTATTTTTAAGTTCCAACCAAACCAGTAGCAGATCATGAAGAGTTGTGCTACATGAGGTGTGTGGAACCCAACGGTTCTGGTATAAAACAGCCGAGTCAGCAGTTTTCTGAGGTCAGGATTGGTCCGGCTCCAGAAAACAGGACTCAAGCATCGAAAAGCAAACATTTCTCTCTCTTAGATCCAAACCATCAGACCCCTGATAGGATCATTTATCATGACTGTGTTCCTGCTGCTGGGTCAAATCTGGCTCATTTCACTTCATTCCACTTTATTTCTACACCACCAAATCATCTCAAGGCACGCTACTAAAAAGTCATTTCAATTCAATCGTACCTTAATCATACCAACTCATCCTTCTGATTAAACAGTGAGTTAGCTTCAGTTCATTGTCCCAGTTTGGCCTAAAAGGTTTTATGTGTAAACGCAGCAGATTGCATCGAGTCATTGACCTGCAGCAGGGCTAACTGTTATTCAGCATGAAATGACAGAAATATAGAAGAATAGTTTCTGTTCATCTAGATGAAATCAACTAAACAGGAGATAAAATCCCATATTTTCCTCTTAGTGACAAACTGTGTTTACCTGCAGAGCCTTGAGCTTCTTATTGGTCCTCCTGGTCACGTCTAGTCAGCTTTTATAGTTTAGCGCTTCACCTGATAAAAACATCAGACAAACATTACGCTACCATGACAAAGTACAGTAATAAAACGTTTCAATCCAGACTAAAACTAATGATGTTCCAGTGATTATTGATCAGCTCTAAGCGGACGCGTTTTAGCCTCCATTTAAAGGACCACAGTGTTTCAGCAGTTCTGCAGTTTTCTGGAAGTCTGTTTCTGATTAGAGGAGCATAAAAAGCTGCTTCGCCATGTTTGGTTCTGAGGATGTAGAGTAGTCAAGAACCAGAAGAATTCAATATTTAGTTATAAACTGTGAGATTTGTAAATGAATGAATAAAATGGTGAAAATAGGAACTGTGATGGTTTTTGGATTCAGGACCCAAGTCCAACAGGTAAGACAAAAATAAATTACTGAAGACGCCGAAACAGCTAACACTGGGAACATAACGGCACAGAAAGAGGACGTAAGAAGAAAGACGGAGAATCCAGCGAGCTGTGATAGAATAAGAACAGCTTAAATACTGAGGAGGGAATGAGGAAATGACAGCAAGAAACCTGAGGACTAATCAGTGAAAGCAGAGAGATTAGGAATGAAATGCAGCTGGGCAGAGAGGCAGGATGGAGGAGGAAACAGAGCAGAAAGTAAAGAACAAGCCTAAAAACATAAGAGAAGACTAGACAGAGAATAATCTAAAAAATGCAGAAGGAAAGACTAACTAAGAACGATGAAATCTAAAAAAATAAGAATAAAGGAGATCAAGAGAAACTTACAAACTTAACAGGAAGGAGGGGAGGAAAACAGAACAAAAGGAGAAGATAGGTATAAGCGTTAAGTAAAAGGAAACTCAGATCATAGAACAATATTCTAATGAAAGAAAATTGAACTGATTCAAATGAATTCAAATTTAACAGAATAAAACAACAAAAACAACTAAGGATCATGGCAGGATGGTTGTTTTTAACTGTGTAACTTTACAAATGGCGCCCCATAAAAACCAACATTAACTGGTTTTCAGTCACATCTGTAAGTTACTGGGAATCAAAGCTACACATAATATTTATCAGCAGAACCCAAAACTATTAGCATAATCCTGAGATAGAGTAATTAAAAGGTCTGCTTCTGTTCTCTTCCTGGAATGGTGTGACAAGCATGAAACACCTCAGGGCATGCAGGCCATTAGACATGGAGCATCCCATAATAATCAGCCTCTCCTCATAGAGGCCTTCTGCTCTGGTTCAGGAAACACATGAAGGTAAAACGGAAACAACTGGAGATCAATCAACCAGCAGGAGATGAATAATAATAATAATCACCTCCATGAAGAACAACACATTTCCATCCAGCAGCTGATTGGTTGTTACCCAGAACAAGATCAGCCTCACCTTGAAGAAACGCAGCATCTGAACATACAGCACATTTCATCATGAAATTATTGTTTTTAATTCATTCACTTATTGCCACAATATGAACAGAACTAGAGATTTATGAATAATATTTGACTTAGATATGTCATCGCTCACATCGTCCGGTTAGGGAGCTATAAAAACATCTTAAAACAACAGTTTCACCTTGGAGTCACCGAGTATCCGTGGCAACCGTTAGAGATGACCGACCCCTCTGGGTCTGATGGGAAACAAAGCCTACAGTTCAGCACAGTGGGGGATCAGTGATGCTGTGGGCCAACTCTATCCTCTCCTGGGAACCTTGACATGGTGCCTGTTATTACAAACACTCAGCAGAGCGAGGATGAAATGTCGACCTTTAATGGGAATCATTTATAAATATATCAAGTGAACATTTTCCTCTAAAACGGATTAATTTTCCTCAGTTTTGCAAACTTTGACCAACCAGAGCGGATGGCCCGTAGGGTGTTAGGTCGCCCCCATCAGGCCGCTGAAGCAACAACATGTCTGCCTTTACTTGTTCAATCTCCCTGAGGTTGGATCGGTTGGGTTCTGAGAGAGAAGCTGTGAACATGTTAGCATCTGTTCCTCCTCATCTCATCATTTACACCATGAGATCATCTGCTGCTCTACGCTGACAGCTCTCAGCTCCTCTTAGACAACCAGAGACCGTTTACAGGGTTGGGAAAAACTATTACCACCCTCACACATTTCTTCACTTTTTGCTTCTTTTTTTTGTCTCACATGAATGTTTCAAATATTCATATCAGACAAAGAGAACCTGAATAAAAACAAACAGAAGTATTTACATGATGAGTTTAATAATACCAAAGCAGATTAGTGCAAAAGCTACAGAATGAAGAAATCCTGTGAACAGAACCAGGCTGACAGCAACACTTCATACTGCGACCTAAAGATCTAAAGGGTTACAGAACCATCTGTAGAGCTTCGGGTCTCCAGAGAACCTCAGTCAGAACCATGATCCACTCATGTAGAACACCTGGACCAGTGGGGAACCTTCCAGGAGAGGCCGACCCACCAGAATTACTCCAGGAGCTCCTCACCGACTCATCCAGGAGGTCCAGAAGAACCCAGAACAACATCTAGAGCTCTGCAGGCCTCACTGCTTCGGTTAAGGTCAGATGATCCCCAAGACTTCTGCAGAAATGTTCTGTGGACAGACGAGACAGAAGTGGACCTTTCTGGAAGGTTCTGGTCCTGTTCCATCTGGTGTAGAACTAACACAGCATCTCAGAACCAGAACATCAGACCTGGAGTCAAACATGGTGGAGGTAGAGTGATGCTGTGGGCTGCTTTAACTGATGGAACCATGAATTCTGCTCTCTGTTACAATGAATGCCGGCCCACATTATCATTATTATTTCTTCATCCTTTGTTTTTCCAGATGAAACAACAGAGAAAGAGATCAGCGGGTCTCTGGGTTTGTTGTATAAATAGTTTAATGCATTAGTGGCTGAAAATTCATCAACATTAATAAACAAGATTACGTCTTTAACAGCAAATAAACACCAAACCACCATTGAGGTGAAACTATTAGAAAGGAAACTCGTCCTGAATCATGGCGGTGATGGATCAGAACCTCCTGGACATCAGCTGTAGCAACGCCTCCAGAACCGGGTCCTGTTCCTTTGCAAACGTCTCTCTCTTTCTCAGGTGTGGAGTATCACCTTTCTAGTCCTCATGCCACGAGGTCCGCACAGATTGGTTCCTACCCTCTTGGTTCCAAGCTGTTCCAGATGACCCTGAGGGAGGGTGTCCTGTCAAGGTCATTGACCTCAAGGTCAAACACATCTGGGTTAGATAATCAGAAGCCCTCCACCAAGTCCACAACAAAACAAGGTTGTTGCAGTGGCCTAGTCAAAGTCTGGGTTTCCATCCTGTTGTGATGCTGTGACCAACCTTTAACAGGTTCCAAACTTCTCCACTCTGGCTGAAATGAAACTTTCATTCCTTAATAAACAAAAAGATGAATTGAACCGAGCAGTTTGATCTGTGATTCAGTCCAGCCTCTCATCAGCGCCCTCTGCCGGAACACCTTCACCTTCTGCACCTGTCCTGTGGCGCCCTCTGCTGGTGCGGCAGAGCATTGCTCTGAACAGCGCGTCATCATTTCCCTCTTTTCATTCCACCTGTCGACCACTTTAATGAGTGACACCTCTCGTTACGTCACTGGACCCGCCCCTTCGGTCCGCCCATCAGTCGGTCCCACAGTGAGTTCTGCTCTGCTGGCCCCGTCTCTCCGCCCTCATGCTCGGAACCAAGGTCCAGACAGGCAGCCGAGGCTGAGCTGGGACGTCTTACCGCACACCTGGATTACGGAACCACGTTTGGGTTTTTCTTTCCCTGACTTGTTCTAACCGAACCCCGCTGCCGTCATGTCTCGACCGGACGGGATGAGCAAGCTCACAGAAAGTACCTTCAAGGTGAGAGAGGGAGGAGCTACACCTGAGCAGCTCACCTGCTGATTCCCTCAGCGCGTTTAAAACTAGTTATAGTCTCTAAAAAGATGGTGTTTTTTATTACTGGCTTTGGCTTGATGTTTGCTGGTCCTGGTCCTGGTCCAGTCCTGGTCCTGGTCCTGGTCCAGTCCTGGTCCTGGTCCAGTCCTGGTCCTGGTCCTGGTCCAGTCCTGGTCCTGGTCCAGTCCTGGTCCTGGTCCTGGTCCAGTCCTGGTCCTGGTCCAGTCCTGGTCCTGGTCCAGGTCCAGTCCTGGTCCTGGTCCTGGTCCAGTCCTGGTCCTGGTCCTGGTCCTGGTCCTGGTCCAGTCCTGGTCCTGGTCCTGGTCCTGGTCTAGTCCTGGTCCTGGTCCTGGTCCAGTCCTGGGTCCTGGTCCTGGTCCTGGTCCAGTCCTGGTCCTGGTCCAGTCCTGGTCCTGGTCCAGTCCTGGTCCTGGTCCTGGTCCAGTCCTGGTCCAGTCCTGGTCCTGGTCCTGGTCCTGGTCCTGGTCCAGTCCTGGTCCTGGTCCTGGTCCAGTCCTGGTCCTGGTCCTGGTCCTGGTCCTGGTCCAGTCCTGGTCCTGGTCCTGGTTCTGCTCTCTGGGGAAAACAAGCTGTTGTCTTATCAGCAGTTCTCCACTGATTATATCAATCTTCTGTTTATGATGGTTTTATCTTCTCTAAATTACTCCTAACTGATAAGCTATATCTCTGACTAACAGGACAGCCGGCCCAAGGCACAAGCAAACTGAGCTGAAATGAACATTATTCAGTGTTTAGGAGAACCAACAGAACTTGTCGTTGTTAAACGCCATAATTTAATGATTTCTTACACATCAGTCTCATTTCACGCACACTGTAAATAAATCTGGTTGTTGGAGGAGTTCATATTTATTTACCATCACCTTATGAGACGAAGGTCGATGAAGTATCATGATAACTAAATGAGTTTAGAGCAATTTCCCCCCAACATGGAGTAAAAGGTTGTTTCTAAAATGTGTTAAAGAAGCAATATTTAGTGCAGAATAAAATGAATCAAAGTTTTTCTATCGGCATGAAAACGTTGATTTCAGTGAAGAATCCATGTTGTGTGTCTGATGAGCTGCAGTCCAGATGATCCAGAACCTTCTGATGGGTTCTGGTCAGAAACATGATCATGTTTTTCCTGCTTTAAGGACCAATCAGGGCCCACATAGATGATTGTAGTGGATGTTTCTGAACCTTTGTTCTTCTAGAGGATTTTACAGCTCAGAGGTCCAGTTAAACATTGTTTCACGGCGCCAGCAGCAGGAAGACGCTGTAACAGTCAGACATGTTTAGTAGTGAGGGAAATCTGGGAATATCTGTGGCTTCCCGCCTCAACAACGTTCTCTGATCCCATTCCCAGAACGTGATGGAGCAGTTCAACCCGGCTCTGAGGAACCTGGTCAACCTGGGGAAGAGCTACGAGAAGTCCGTCACAGGTACAGTCTGCTACACCTCACTCAGGATGAGGAGGATGAGGAGGAGGAGGATGATGTGGATGAGGAGGATGATGATGATGAGGAGAAGGATGATGATGATGAGGAGGATGATGTGGATGAGGATGATGAGGAGGATGATAATAATGATGAGGAGGAGGATGATGATGAGGGGGATGATGTGGATGAGGATGATGAGGAGGATGATGATGATGATGAGGAGGAGGATGATGATGATGAGGAGGATGATGTGGATGAGGAGGATGATGATGATGAGGAGGATGATGATGATGATGATGAGGAGGATGATGTGGATGAGGATGATGATGATGTGGATGAGGATGAGGAGGAGGATGATAATGATGAGGAGGGGGATGATGATGAGGGGGATGGTGATGAGGAGGGGGATGATGAAGATGAGGATGATGATGACGAGGAGGAGGATGATGATGATGAAGATGAGGAGGAGGAGGAGGATGATGATGATGATGATGGGGATGATGATGAGGAGGATGATGATGATGAGGAGGATGAGGAGGAGGAGGAGGATGATGATGAGGAGGATGATGATGAGGAGGATGATGATGAGGAGGATGATGATGAGGAGGATGATGATGATGAGGAGGATGATGATGAGGGGGATGATGATGAGGGGGATGATGATGAAGATGAGGATGATGATGATGATGGGGAGGATGAGGAGGATGATGATGGGGATGATGATGAGGAGGATGATGGGGATGATGAGGAGGAGGAGGATGATAATGAGGAGGAGGAGGATGATGATGATGAAGATGGGGGTAAATACTCATAATCCAATGTCTTCTCTTGCAGCGATGACGGCTGCTGGGAAGTCGTACTTCAGCGCCGTGTCAAAGATAGGAGAGAACGCCATGGTGTCTCCCATCTCCAGGGAGCTGGGTGAGTGAGTCCAGGTTCTGATGAATGGAACCGGATGGTTCTGATGGGGGGCAGGTACGTCGTGGTACCCCCAGCTCTTCAGAAGTCCCTCTGTAGGTTCTGGTTTACAGAAGGTCATGACCTCTCCCTACATGGGTCCCTAATTACTCTCAGAACCAGAACGGATGGATTCTCTGAATGTTGAACACATTCTGAGCGTTTCAATGAAACGGGCCGACCTGTTGAGGCAGAACTGGAGCAGAACTTCATTAACATCCAGAGCCATCTATCTCTGGTTCTGACTGAAGCTGTTACAGCGATCAGAACCATTCATCCCGCTACCTCCTGCTGGTTCTGGATCTCAGGATTAAAATAATGCCGGTTCTCTTTCAAAGAACAAAGCCCGTAGGAAGGACCGGTGGAGTGTAGAGCGAGCGGGTCCAGATCTGCTGGAGAAACGAAGTGGTTCTGTGTCTGAACATCAAACTCCAGGAGTTCTTATTGGTACCGGGCCGCTACAGAACCATCTCACACCGCAAACCCAAACATGAAGGTGTTTAACTGACGGTTCTGTGATTGTGGTTCTCTCTGTAGAACATGGCTTTTCTATCCGAGGCCAATGTTCTCCCAGCTGAGCTCCGCGTCTCTGCAGCTCCTCCAGAGGGGCGCCATGCTCTTACATTTCATTTTGGGGCGTCAGCATAAAATAGGGCTGAATCTAAAGTCAGATCTGGTTGGAGGTTTTAAGGTTCTCATCAGGACGGAGAACATCCAGCTGGCTCCACATCAGCAGCGCTAACCTGATCAATCTATTTATTCAGACTGTTTCCATGGCGACGGGACACATTCCTGGCTGTTGTGAAACATGGATCAGGTTTGCTCAGCCACACCCTGAGGTGAAGAATGGCGGCGTTCAGCTGCTGCTGCAGGAAATGTTTTCTTTGCTGTGATCGTGTCAGACGTCACTGAGGGCAGAACTGAGTATTAATATATTAATATTAATATTATTAATATATTAATATTAATATATTCAGGGGAAACATGGAGGAACGCTGCAGTAAAATGTCTGCTCTGCTTGTTTTAGTTTGGATCAGGACAAAGTTCATTTACATCCACCTGGGTCTCTTCTCACCAACAGAGGGTCTCAGGTGAAGACGCACCTGAAGTCTCCGTAGAAATTCACTCTGTGGAAACCAGCACTGAAAGCTTTTCCTCCTGCAACATAAACTCTGACATAGTTGGGAAAAATAAAAACTTTATTCATTCAGTGAGAAACAAATATCCCTTAATAATATCTGTATTAACCAGGTCACTGATCTCAGGTCATGTAAAAGAATTGGAGCCCAAACATGTTTGGATTTATAGGCTGAAATTGGAGCCGTTTCATTGGATCACAGCGCTTTCATCATTCCCTCTGCTTTTAAACAGACTGAAGCAAAAACATCTGCTAAGATTAGTGATCATTTTGATATAAATTTGCCTCTAGAGTAGTTGGCCTGTAATCGGAGGGTTGTTCCAGCTCCTGTCACATGTCGATGTGCCCCTGGGCACTTAACCCCCAAGATACCAATCGATCTGTGTGAATGGGTGTTTCATTCTTCTAACCAAGGGGAATGAGCAGCAACTGGTGGGGGAGGGGGGAGCAGCAGCTGGTGAGGGAGGGGGGAGCAGCAACTGGTGGGGGAGGGGGGAGCAGCAGCTGGTGAGGGAGGGGGGAGCAGCAACTGGTGAGGGAGGGGGGAGCAGCAACTGGTGGGGGAGGGGGAGCAGCAACTGGTGGGGGAGGGGGGAGCATGTTCTATAACATGAACTGTACGATCTGAGTGAGTTTGAGACTGTTCGAAGCTGGACTGCGCCATGGAGATGAGACACAAAGGTTCCTTTCTTTAGGTCACTCTTTAAAATGGGAAAGAGCAGAGAACATGGCGGTAATTTGGGCTCCAGAACAGAGGACATGTTTGGTTTTTGGGTCAGACCAGATCCAGCGCTCCAGGAACAGAACCTCATCCCAGATGTGAAGCACAGAGGTGGAAGTGTCATGGTTCGGTGGTCAGCTCAGAGTCCATGAACTCTACACTGCAACCAAAACATCCCAGTAGAACCACCAAGAACTGGCTCAGAATGAAGAAGTGGAGAGTGGTGGCCTAGTCAAAGTCCAGATCTTGATCTCACTGAGGTTCTGTGGGGTGACTTGAATCAGGGAGAACATTCAGGAAACTGGTCCAACATCTGACAGCTAGAAGTGAGGAAGGAACGTCAGACTGAGGTGGTGGATGGAGACCAGAAGCTGGTAGGGTGTACTAACTTTTCCTCAGCTTTGCTGTCTTGTTTAACGAGTAAAAATGTCATTTAGTTTAATTGGGATTGAGTCCGTTTTTATTTCACGAGACGATGAATCAGATGAGACCTCAGTATATTTAACGGGGTGTCCTAACTTTCCTGCAGCGCAGCAGCTAAACACGTCTCTACATGATCTAACTCTGTAGATGTAGAGCTCATAGACTCGCTTCTACTGAACCCTGCAGAGCTGCAGACTCCACCCCCTCAACCTTTTGTTGAGGCCGGTACCAGCCGGGTCCGCTTCAGTCCGAATCGGATCAGAACCGAGTTAATTTGATCCTCTCCACAGGATGAATGGAGGTTCAGCAGAGAGTTTGTTCCAGAACACGTCCTGATGATTAGAACATTTCTAGGTGCCTCCTCTGACCAGAGGATGGTCTGTGTTCCGGCCCGGTCCGGTCCGGTACATGGTTCTAGTTAAGTTGATCCAATACTCTGCATGATGAGGAGCAATGCAGACGTGTGTCTGCAGTCTGGACCCCCGGCCAGATGTCTGGGTTCTGGTCCAGGACACCAGGACCAGAACCAGGAGAATCAACCAAGAAGTCCCACATTTCCTCTACAGCAGACGTTACTTTAAGGTGGTCTGGGTCGTTGGTAATGTCTGATCTCCTTTTTCTCTCAGGTGTAAATATGACGTGGCCCATTGCTCTAAAACAGGCTTCAAGATGGGAAAGATGAGAGAACATGGCGGTTAGGGCTGAGCTGTGTTGACAGGGCAGGTAGAGGATGAGGAGGAGATCACCTGGCCTGACCTGGTCTCACCTGGCCAGGTGATCGTATTGCGTCTCACGTTTTCTTAACTTGGGTGAATGTTTGCACCTTTTCTTGGTTTTCCTGGTTTTTAGTCTCCATTTGCTCCCTCAGCATGGTCCTTGGAGTTCCTGTTTGTGATTATTAAAGGTAGGGGGCGCTGTTTGTGATTATTAAAGGTAGGGGGCGCTGTTTGTGATTATTAAAGGTAGGGGGGGCGCTGTTTGTGATTATTAAAGGTAGGGGGGGCGCTGTTTGTGATTATTAAAGGTAGGGGGCGCTGTTTGTGATTATTAAAGGTAGGGGGGGCGCTGTTTGTGATTATTAAAGGTAGGGGGCGCTGTTTGTGATTATTAAAGGTAGGGGGCGCTGTTTGTGATTATTAAAGGTAGGGGGCGCTGTTTGTGATTATTAAAAGTAGGGGGGGCGCTGTTTGTGATTATTAAAGGTAGGGGGCGCTGTTTGTGATTATTAAAGGTAGGGGGCGCTGTTTGTGATTATTAAAAGTAGGGGGGGCGCTGTTTGTGATTATTAAAGGTAGGGGGCGCTGTTTGTGATTATTAAAAGTAGGGGGGGCGCTGTTTGTGATTATTAAAGGTAGGGGGCGCTGTTTGTGATTATTAAAAGTAGGGGGGGCGCTGTTTGTGATTATTAAAGGTAGGGGGCGCTGTTTGTGATTATTAAAGGGGGGGCGCTGTTTGTGATTATTAAAGGTAGGGGGCGCTGTTTGTGATTATTAAAGGTAGGGGGCGCTGTTTGTGATTATTAAAGGTAGGGGGCGCTGTTTGTGATTATTAAAAGTAGGGGGGGCGCTGTTTGTGATTATTAAAGGTAGGGGGCGCTGTTTGTGATTATTAAAAGTAGGGGGGGCGCTGTTTGTGATTATTAAAGGTAGGGGGCGCTGTTTGTGATTATTAAAGGTAGGGGGCGCTGTTTGTGATTATTAAAGGTAGGGGGCGCTGTTTGTGATTATTAAAAGTAGGGGGCGCTGTTTGTGATTATTAAAGGTAGGGGGCGCTGTTTGTGATTATTAAAGGTAGGGGGCGCTGTTTGTGATTATTAAAAGTAGGGGGGGGCGCTGTTTGTGATTATTAAAAGTAGGGGGGGCGCTGTTTGTGATTATTAAAAGTAGGGGGCGCTGTTTGTGATTATTAAAAGTAGGGGGCGCTGTTTGTGATTATTAAAGGTAGGGGGCGCTGTTTGTGATTATTAAAGGTAGGGGGCGCTGTTTGTGATTATTAAAAGTAGGGGGCGCTGTTTGTGATTATTAAAGGTAGGGGGCGCTGTTTGTGATTATTAAAGGTAGGGGGCGCTGTTTGTGATTATTAAAGGTAGGGGGCGCTGTTTGTGAAGGTCGGACTGATTGATGTTCTGTTGCTGATTTTGCTTTCCATATTCCACTTTAATGGTTTCTTATGTTTCAGTTTCTACATTTATTTTTATAAATCTGTTTTGATCCGTGGGTGATGAGGCGGTCCGGACGGTGCTGTGGTACCGGGTCAGTTCTGGTGCCGGTTCACCGTCACAGGGACACTGAGCTGTGGCGGCGCCCAGAGACTCTGCTTAGGATATTTCATCTTGACTCACAGAGTCAACAAACTGTCAGAAGAGGATTAAGAAATGGATCAAAGTCCAGATCAAACTGATACGAGGTTCTGAGTCAACGGGTCGGTTCCGGTTTCCTTATCAGAGCCAAAGAGGCGCTCCCGCCCCATGAAACACCTCAGCTGTTCAGAATGTGGAGGCGTTGGTTTCTCTTCCTGCTATAAAAGGTGTGGACCGGATTATTCCACACAGTGTCTATAAAAAGGTTCAGCCTTTCATTGCTTTTCAGTATCAGTCATGATCAACAATATTTGGCTTTTTGGACTGAAAAACGTCAAAAACACGTTTAATGTCGGCGTGAAAATGGATTTCTACAAAATGATGGATGGAGAGAGAGACAGAGAGAGAGAGAGAGAGAGAGAAAGCAGCAGTGTAACACAGTGATCGTATCTGCAGCATGTATAGACGTGTGTTATCAGAGCGTGACGAAATCTGTGAAAGAAAAGCAGATTATCTTGGTGCTTAAAAAGAAAACAATAGATCAGATAGAGAAGAGAAGAACCTCTCTGATGTTGATGAAGGTTCTCCATGTGTGTGGAAAAGCCTCCATTGGTACCGGTAGGTCTTCACACCTTGTTCACCTTAAAGGTGAAACCAGCAGCTGCCCCCCCCGACCCCCCCATGACCTCTGCTCCGGGACAAAGGCGGCATTTACCAGGACGTTCTGGTGACCTTTACAGGCTGATGAAACTGCAGCCCTGAATGTTGGCCTCATTAATGCCTGTTTATTCTGGGTCGGGCGTCGGTGTGCTGACATGACGGCGCCCTGCATACACTCATAACATTTCACTTTAATGTAAGCTCTGGTTTATTGGACTAACTTGTGTTTCTGATTAAAAGTCGTCTAATTTAAACAACTAAAAGACACCAAATAAAACTAAAGCTCTGCTAACTATTGAAAAATAACTTTTTTTAGAGATAATTTTACTTGATAACTTTAATTACTCATTTATTTCGGCTTTTAACTGTTTCAAATGAGACCCAGATGACATAATTTATCCGTTTATTTTTCCATTGAAACAAAGAAACATCTGCTTGATTATCAGTTCATGAACAAGGAACAAGGTAATATGGAAACAAACACAGAAACCTTTCATGACCAGAACCGCCTCCTCGGTACTGACCCGGTACCACATGCTGCAGTTCTCCATGAATAGAGGCTGAGCGGTACCAGAACGTTTCCGCTCCAACATTCAAACAGTGAAAAAATACGAGCTGTGAAAACGTAGAACCGGTCCAGACGGGCCGGAAGTGTTATTGTGTCACAGAATCATCCTGTTGGTTCTGCAGGTTCTTCCTCCCAGCTGCTGGTTCAGAGTTAGAGGTTCTGTTCTATTGGACTGTTTGCTTTGACTTTCTTGCTGTTCCAGCTGAGGGACAATAGAGGATATTTTGGTTCTGTTCGGTTCTATTGGACTGAGCTCAGATCGTTTTATGGCTCATCTTAAGGCTCTCATTGTTGGTTTGTTGCAGAACAATCCTGTTTTCCTTCCAGACCATAATAAGCAGCAACCAGAGTCCCGTTGGCCAGCTTTACTTCAGCATTGTTTTCTAGATGAAGTGTTAGCAGCAGCTCTCATGAGCCTGATTATTAAGCGCTGTTGGTGGTTTCTTCTAGGTGTTGTTCTGATGGAGATCGCAGAAAGCCACTGGAAGCTCCATAGCGAGCTGGAGGAAAATGTAAGTAGCTTTAAAATCATATTTTATTTCTCATATCTGGGTTTAGCCTTGAGCTGGTCTCCAGGACCAAGGTTGGGTTTCAGATCCGTTTTCAGACTCGGCTCTCAGAGAACGATCTGGAGGGACCAGAGATTTCTCATCTACATCATAGAGTAGCTCCATGCTGCCCCTCTCCCACCTGTTGCTGATCAGCTGGATGGCACTGATACGTTAAAAAGAGCTGAATGGTTCAGGTTAGCTGGAGTCATGTTAATGCAGCAGGTTTAAGAAATCAAAACACATTTTGTGTTGGTTTGATCCATCTAAAAAGTATTTTAGATTTTAAACTTCAGATGTAGTCTATGGTCTGAAGAAGCTCCAGCAGCAGATCTTCTAACTCCTGGAGATTCGAACAGTTATATGGAGTTTATGGAGCAGGACTGTTTGATGCAGCAGGATTCTCAGTCACTCCTGGTGCTGCTGCTGTGGAGCATCGTAGAGAACATCGGTAGTCTGACTGTGGAGCATCGTAGAGAACATCGGTAGTCTGACTGTGGAGCATCGTAGAGAACATCGGTAGTCTGACTGTGGAGCATCGTAGAGAACATCGGTAGTCTGACTGTGGAGCATCGTAGAGAACATCGTTAGTCTGACTGTGGAGCACCGTAGAGAACATCGGTAGTCTGACTGTGGAGCACCGTAGAGAACATCGGTAGTCTGACTGTGGAGCATCGTAGAGAACATCGGTAGTCTGACTGTGGAGCATCGTAGAGAACATCGTTAGTCTGACTGTGGAGCACCGTAGAGAACATCGGTAGTCTGACTGTGGAGCATCGTAGAGAACATCGGTAGTCTGACTGTGGAGCATCGTAGAGAACATCGGTAGTCTGACTGTGGAGCATCGTAGAGAACATCGGTAGTCTGACTGTGGAGCATCGTAGAGAACATCGTTAGTCTGACTGTGGAGCATCGTAGAGAACATCGGTAGTCTGACTGTGGAGCATCGTAGAGAACATCGTTAGTCTGACTGTGGAGCATCGTAGAGAACATCGTTAGTCTGACTGTGGAGCATCGTAGAGAACATCGTTAGTCTGACTGTGTAGCATCGTAGAGAACATCGTTAGTCTGACTGTGTAGCATCGTAGAGAACATCGGTAGTCTGACTGTGTTGCATCGTAGAGAACATCGGTAGTCTGACTATGGAGCATCGTAGAGAACATCGTTAGTCTGACTGTGTAGCATCGTAGAGAACATCGTTAGTCTGACTGTGTAGCATCGTAGAGAACATCGTTAGTCTGACTGTGGAGCATCGTAGAGAACATCGGTAGTCTGACTGTGTAGCATCGTAGAGAACATCGGTAGTCTGACTGTGTAGCATCGTAGAGAACATCGTTAGTCTGACTGTGTAGCATCGTAGAGAACATCGGTAGTCTGACTGTGGAGCATCGTAGAGAACATCGGTAGTCTGACTGTGGAGCATCGTAGAGAACATCGGTAGTCTGACTGTGGAGCATCGTAGAGAACATCGGTAGTCTGACTGTGGAGCATCGTAGAGAACATCGGTAGTCTGACTGTGGAGCATCGTAGAGAACATCGGTAGTCTGACTGTGGAGCATCGTAGAGAACATCGGTAGTCTGACTGTGGAGCATCGTAGAGAACATCGGTAGTCTGACTGTGGAGCATCGTAGAGAACATCGGTAGTCTGACTGTGGAGCATCGTAGAGAACATCGGTAGTCTGACTGTGGAGCATCGTAGAGAACATCGGTAGTCTGACTGTGGAGCATCGTAGAGAACATCGGTAGTCTGACTGTGGAGCATCGTAGAGAACATCGGTAGTCTGACTGTGGAGCATCGTAGAGAACATCGGTAGTCTGACTGTGGAGCATCGTAGAGAACATCGTTAGTCTGACTGTGGAGCATCGTAGAGAACATCGGTAGTCTGACTGTGGAGCATCGTAGAGAACATCGGTAGTCTGACTGTGGAGCATCGTAGAGAACATCGGTAGTCTGACTGTGGAGCATCGTAGAGAACATCGTTAGTCTGACTGTGGAGCATCGTAGAGAACATCGTTAGTCTGACTGTGGAGCATCGTAGAGAACATCGTTAGTCTGACTGTGGAGCATCGTAGAGAACATCGTTAGTCTGACTGTGGAGCATCGTAGAGAACATCGTTAGTCTGACTGTGGAGCATCGTAGAGAACATCGTTAGTCTGACTGTGGAGCATCGTAGAGAACATCGGTAGTCTGACTATAAAACATCGTAGAGAACATCGGTAGTCTGACTATAAAACATCGTAGAGAACATCGTTAGTCTGACTGTGGAGCATCGTAGAGAACATCGGTAGTCTGACTATAAAACATCGTAGAGAACATCGGTGGTTTGACTATAAAACATCGTAGAGAACATCGGTAGTCTGACTATAAAACATCGTAGAGAACATCGGTAGTCTGACTATAAAACATCGTAGAGAACATCGGTAGTCTGACTGAGGCATGCTGAGTAGAGCAGTTACCTGCGGCCATATTGGATCAGGCAGCTCTGGGACCTTCAGCAGACGTCCAGACCCAGAAAGTCAGACTGCAGAGTAAAAACCAGGGGTCTCATTTATAACACTTTGTGTAGAACCCTTCCTAAGACCACACTTAAGCACAGAAAACACCTTCACTTGCACAAAGAAAGTTTCAGATCTATTAGTCTGCACACAGTTCTGCACAGCTGCAGTCACTTCCTGCTTTCTAAATCTCACTCTCTCTAGAAACGTTCTCAGCTGATTCTGAATCATAAACACCTGCTTTCTGCCATAAACGGTCGATGCATAGTGCCTGGTGAATATATGCTGCATCGACTTAAACCGGCCGAAATGGCCCGGTTCATGGGTTACCATGGCAACCGAGGGGCGGAGAAAACGCCTTCCACCGAGACTGAAATCGAGGCGTTTATGTGTGATGTAGAAAACGGAAAAAGTTTTATTTCACTCAGTCAATGAATGTTTGTCTATGTAGAGATTTACAGCCAAAAGGTGAACAAAGTTCATCATAATAAAAGACAAAATATATTTGGCAATAAGAAAATGTGTAACAAGACAACAAGAATAAAGAGAAGAATAAAAACAGCAGCACAAGCGACAAAACAAATAATTAAATATAAATGTTGGATTATATGATTACTTCTTGTAGCAACAATAAGAATGGAATAAAAGTAAATTAAAACTAATAAAACAAAATGTAATAAGCTTCAGCACTCCGAGATATTTAAAGCTTGACAGAAAAGGAGCGTTTTAAGTTAACTTTGAAAACGTTTTATCTGCGCAAAATATTATTTTGGGTCACAAATAAATGGAGAAGCTGCATGTTAAACAGCATTTATGCAGCAGCCTGACATAAAACAGAAGGTAGAGGCAAAGAGGGAGACGGCGTGCTACAGCTAGAATGTGCTCTGATGGGTGTGCACGGTTCTGTTGGGTCAGTAGATCTAACAGGTTCTGCTTTAGGGGGGGGGGTCTGTCTGTTGGTTCTGTGGTTATGAAGCTCCACAGTCTGAAGATGTGTCTTAAATCCTCCGTGTTTCTGTCTCACCAGCTGCTCTGCCTGGTTCCTCTGTGTTTAAAATGTGTGTAAGCAACAGGTTTATATGTGAGACCTGAGATATTTAGTGTTTTCCTTCTGGGATCTCCTGTAGGAGGAGATGAACATCTCAGGTTAGCAGGTTAGCCACCTGTTGATGTTTCCTCACATCTTTAGTTAGCGGAGCTGAAAGTGCATCAGGAGAGGAACAGTCCTGTAGATGTTTTAGATGCTGCAGCAGCTCAGACGTTACACAGAAGGACATCTCCAAGATGTGGGGCTGGTTCCAAGTTACCTGGTTGAGGTGAAAGTCCTAAACCAGCTGAACTAGTAGATGAAGCTGCAGGGTGGACCTCTAGATGGCGCTCTAGGTCCTTGGAGGTGGAAGATGATCCAAAGTCTTCTGTGTGCAGATCAAACGGTTTCACAGAGAGGTCGTGGTTGAGCTGGAGAAGAAGACGGACATGGATGTGAAGTACATGACTGTAAGTGTCTGACCTTATGATCATAGCTCCTGGCGTCTGAAGAACATCTCTGTCTCATGTCTCTGTTGTCCAACGTCTGTCCACAGGCTACCTTCAAGCGCTACCAGACGGATTACAAGGTGAAGCAGGAGTCTCTGGACCGCTCCCAGACCGACCTGAAGAAGCTCAGGAGGAAAAGTCATTCCAAGCACGCGTCCAAGTACGACCTGAAGGAGAACGAGGTGAGACCTTCACGTCCTTACAAAGATCTGCTGCTTGGAGCTTCAGCCGTGGTTCTGTTGAATGCTGCAGATATGTTCGGATGAAAGCTGGAACCAGATGGAGAACAAGTAGAAACAAGTTGCTCCACTCAGAACCCAAACCCATCAAAGCCGTCTGGTATTTTTTAAACCACCCAAGAAGTTGGTGGAGAAATCCGGCGTCTCTTTGTATAAAATGTGTTTGAATGTTGAACCTTCTGATGTTTTCAGGTTGTTGTAACAAGTCCTGAAGAACAGAACCAAAAGTTTACATTCTCTATAGTCCATATTACATGTGGGAACTTTCTCACCAACCCTGAGTTCACAATCCAACATGACAACCTGACGTATAAAACTGTGATAAAACTCTTCCTCACACGGCGCTCCTCATCCTCCCTCAGTGAACACGAACATGCAGAAAAATCCTTTGTTTCTGTTTGGATCAGGAATATTTGGTCGGATCACTAAACATTTCCATTGGCTCCACCCACTGGTTTATAAAACTTGGAACTGGATCCCAGTTAGGGTGGATTTGAGGACATTCCCAGACTTCACAGATAACTGAAACACTTCAGTTTGTTCAGATTGTGTACATTGTATTCTGGACCAGTTTCCCTGGTGGAAACTCTGGTGGAGCTTCTGGTGGAGCTTCTGGTGGAGACTCTGGTGGAGCTTCTGGTGGAGACTCTGGTGGAGCTTCTGGTGGAGACTCTGGTGGAGCTTCTGGTGGAGACTCTGGTGGAGCTTCTGGTGGAGACTCTGATGGAGCTTCTGGTGGAGTTTCTGGTGGAGACTCTGGTGGAGCTTCTGGTGGAGACTCTGGTGGAGCTTCTGGTGGAGACTCTGATGGAGCTTCTGGTGGACATTCTGGTGGAGACTCTGGTGGAGACTCTGGTGGAGACTCTGGTGGAGCTTCTGGTGGAGACTCTGATGGAGACTCTGATGGAGACTCTGATGGAGACTCTGGTGGAGACTGGTGGAGCTTCTGGTGGAGACTCTGGTGGAGACTCTGATGGAGCTTCTGGTGGATCCTCAGGTGGATCCTCCAGAAGCTCCTCTGGAGATTCTGGTGGAGCTTCTGGTGGATCCTCTGATGGAGCTTCTGGTGGATCCTCTGATGGAGCTTCTGGTGGATCCTCTGGTGGAGACTCTGGTGGATCCTCCAGAAGCTCCTCTGGAGATTCTGGTGGAGCTACTGGTGGAGGCTCTGGTGAAGCATCCAGATGGTCCTCTGGAGCCTCTGTTGTAACCTCTGGTGGAGCTTCTAGTAGCTTCTAGCTTCTAGTAGAGCCTCTGGTGGAGCCTGCTACTTTTCCATCACCATGATGATCTGGGGAGAATGGAAGCGATGGAGCAGAAAAACGGATGGGAGTTTGGTACATTCAGGTTCCCCTTCAGTATGACGGTGTGGGAGTCTGTGGAGGTCTTAGATTGATCTCTTCCTCCTGAACTCAGCCATACCTTGTATTTGCGTTTTTACACCGTGGCTCTGTCAGCCTGCGATGCTAAGGTAATAAATGTGTGTAAATACAACAACATGTCTGAAAAACTGGAAACAGACCAAAGCAAACTCTGAATAAATGTTCCAATCTGAAGTTCTGCTGTCCTCCATGTCTGCAGTACCTGGAGACCATCTCCTCCCGTCAGATGGACATGCAGAGGTTCATCGCTGAAGGCTGCAGAGAGGCCTTCCTGGAGGAGAAGAGGCGCTTCTGGTTCCTGGCAGAGAAGCACTGCATGTTCTCCTACCAGCTCAGCAGCTTCCATGAGAAGGTAAACAAGAATGGACACAAACATCTCATGCAGCCACATTACGGCTTTTTAAGCTTCTTTTCTTTTTCCAGGCCAAAGACATTCTGAGCTCCAGGCTCCCCACCTGGCAGGAGAAATGCAGCAACATCGACAAAGTTCCCGACACGGTGGTCTCCATGATAGAAGGTCTGTCCATGGATCCGGAGCACTCGGCGCAGCTAGAACGTTCCAACAAGGTGAGGAAATGTTGGTGGATTGTAGAGCTACTCTGGTAGATGATGGAGGATCTGTGGGAGAAGATCTCAGGATGTTTGGAGGTTCCACATGTTCTCCTTGGACCTCTGAGGAGAACAACTTTCTCTAGTGAGATGTTGATCTCGGCCACAATAAATGTTCCTGGGCTGTTCTGTTGCTGTTTTAGGCCCTGTTTACACAACGAAGTTGCCGTTTTTGTTTGAATACGCGGGTGAAAACGCACTGCGTTTACAGGACAGGGCGCGCGATGGAAAACGATGTAGTACATATGCCCGACCTTTAGATGGCAGTGTGCCCCGTGTATGCAGTGTTCCAAGGTTTCCCCCTCACAACCCGGAAAAGAAACATTTCATGATAACCAACAATGGCCGTCTTCTTGTAGTTCTCTGCTTAAATAAAGGCGTATTAATTATTTGACTCACGTACTGTAGGCGTTTCCGTTGGCGATCGCATAGAAGCCTGATGATCTGTACGTTTTGCTTACAGAGACCAAATAACTTCAGAAGCTGCATCAACAGTAACCGCATACCTGGATCCGCCATTGTTGTTGTTTTATTGTAGAAAGTAGGAATGCGCCTACGGACAAGTGCAACATGTCCGTAGGCGGCTGGCAGTGACGTCATCGTTTTCATAAGTCTCCAGCTTGTGTTTCCATGACAACAAATCACCCAGCGTTTTCAGAACTCTCCACTCTGGAAGCCGTTTTCGAAAAGTTGCGTTTTCGTCCCCCCCGTTTTCCTGTTATCGTGTAAACGAGAGGCCGAATCGGAGAGAAAAACCACCGCTTTGCTGAAAAACGTTGTCGTGTTAACAGCCCCTTAGATCAATGCAAACTGGATTAGAACACTTTTCCTCCAGTGTTCGGTTAAACCTCGCCAGAACCTCCTGCTCAGAGGACAGGATGATTGCTCTTTGGTCCCATGTTGAGGTCCACCTTGGTGTGTTGGAGGAAGTTCTGGCTACTCTCGTGGCCGGGTTAAATTATGGGCCTGATAAGAACTTCAGTCTGTTTCATGAGCTTGTGTGACCTAAATGTTGTTCATGTGTTCCCATGTTCTAATGAACATCCCGTCCTCAGAACCACCTGGGGTCTTTGATGCCTCCTCCTGCACCACCGCTGAAGATCAGCCCATTGGCCAACATGTTCAACCCAGAGCCCAGAACTCCTCTGAGCCCGCCTTCAGATGTCAGCTCAGGTACCCCACCGCCCCACGAAGCCGTCTGAAGGCCCTGCTGTGTCAGGAAGCCCTCACAGATGTTCCTTTGTCCTCCAGACCAAGGCAGCCTAGGAGAAGGTCTGTCCAGGTCCACCTCCGTGTCTTCTGGTCTCAACGTTGGTAGGAAGTCCAGGGTGAAATCCATCTTCCCCCACACGGCGGGCAACAACGATACGCTGCTCAGCTTTGATCATGGCGATGTCATCACTCTGCTGATCCATGAGGAGAAGGACGGCTGGCTGTATGGAGAGCTGGAGAAGACCCAGCAGTGAGTGTTTTAAAGTTCATGTCAGTTCATGGTGTGTCTGCTGGTCCTAGTCATGCCTCAGTTTTAGAGAAATTTTAGAGAAAAGCAGAACTTTAACCCAGTTCAGCTGACATGAGAAAGGGGCCACATCCATCTGGTCCCTGTGGGCCACATCCATCTGGTCCCTGTGGGCCACATCCATCTGGTCCCTGTGGGCCACATCCATCTGGTCCCTGTGGGCCACATCCATCTGGTCCCTGTGAGCCACATCCATCTGGTCCCTGTGGGCCACATCCATCTGGTCCCTGTGGGCCACATCCGTCTGGTACCTGTGGGCTACATGTTGTGCCTGTGGGCTACATGTTGTGCCTGTGGGCTACATCCGGTCGTCCCTGTGGGCCACATCCGGTCGTCCCTGTGGGCCACATCCGGTCGTCCCTGTGGGGCCCTGTGGGCCACATCCGGTCGTCCCTGTGGGCCACATCCGCCCTGTCCCTGTGGGCCACATCCGCCCTGTCCCTGTGGGCCACATCCATCTGGTCCCTGTGGGCCACATCCATCTGGTCCCTGTGGACCACATCCATCTGGTCCCTGTGGGCCACATCCATCTGGTCCCTGTGGGCCACATCCATCTGGTCCCTGTGGGCCAAATCCGGTCGTCCCTGTGGGCCACATCCGGTCGTCCCTGTGGGCCACATCCGGTCGTCCCTGTGGGCCACATCCGGTCGTCCCTGTGGGCCACATCCGGTCGTCCCTGTGGGCCACATCCGCCCGGTCCCTGTGGACCACATCCATCTGGTCCCTGTGGACCACATCCATCTGGTCCCTGTGGGCCACATCCGGTCGTCCCTGTGGGCCACATCCAGTCGTCCCTGTGGGCCACATCCATCTGGTCCCTGTGGGCTACATGTTGTGCCTGTGGGCTACATGTTGTGCCTGTGGGCTACATCCGGTCGTCCCTGTGGGCCACATCCTGTCGTCCCTGTGGGCCACATCCGGTCGTCCCTGTGGGCCACATCCGGTCGTCCCTGTGGGCCACATCCGGTCGTCCCTGTGGGCCACATCCGGTCGTCCCTGTGGGCCACATCCGGTCGTCCCTGTGGGCCACATCCTGTCGTCCCTGTGGGCCACATCCTGTCGTCCCTGTGGGCCACATCCGGTCGTCCCTGTGGGCCACATCCGGTCGTCCCTGTGGGCCACATCCTGTCGTCCCTGTGGGCCACATCCTGTCGTCCCTGTGGGCCACATCCGCCTGGTCCCTGTGCGCCACATCCGTCTGGTCCCTGTGCGCCACATCCGTCTGGTCCCTGTGCGCCACATCCGTCTGGTCCCTGTGGGCCACATCCGTCTGGTCCCTGTGGGCCACATCCGTCTGGTCCCTGTGGGCCACATCCGTCTGGTACCTGTGGGCTACATGTTGTGCCTGTGGGCTACATCCGGTCGTCCCTGTGGGCCACATCCGGTCGTCCCTGATGGCCACATCCGGTATCCCTGTGGGGCCCTGTGGGCCACATCCGGTCGTCCCTGTGGGCCACATCCGCCCTGTCCCTGTGGGCCACATCCATCTGGTCCCTGTGGGCCACATCCATCTGGTCCCTGTGGGCCACATCCATCTGGTCCCTGTGGACCACATCCATCTGGTCCCTGTGGGCCACATCCGGTCGTCCCTGTGGGCCACATCCGGTCGTCCCTGTGGGCCACATCCGGTCGTCCCTGTGGGCCACATCCGGTCGTCCCTGTGGGCCACATCCGGTCGTCCCTGTGGGCCACATCCGGTCGTCCCTGTGGGCCACATCCGCCCGGTCCCTGTGGACCACATCCATCTGGTCCCTGTGGACCACATCCATCTGGTCCCTGTGGGCCACATCCGGTCGTCCCTGTGGGCCACATCCGGTCGTCCCTGTGGGCCACATCCAGTCGTCCCTGTGGGCCACATCCATCTGGTCCCTGTGGGCTACATGTTGTGCCTGTGGGCTACATGTTGTGCCTGTGGGCTACATCCTGTCGTCCCTGTGGGCCACATCCGGTCGTCCCTGTGGGCCACATCCTGTCGTCCCTGTGGGCCACATCCGGTCGTCCCTGTGGGCCACATCCTGTCGTCCCTGTGGGCCACATCCGGTCGTCCCTGTGGGCCACATCCGGTCGTCCCTGTGGGCCACATCCGGTCGTCCCTGTGGGCCACATCCGGTCGTCCCTGTGGGCCACATCCGGTCGTCCCTGTGGGCCACATCCGGTCGTCCCTGTGGGCCACATCCGGTCGTCCCTGTGGGCCACATCCTGTCGTCCCTGTGGGCCACATCCGGTCGTCCCTGTGGGCCACATCCTGTCGTCCCTGTGGGCCACATCCGGTCGTCCCTGTGGGCCACATCCGGTCATCCCTGTGGGCCACATCCGGTCGTCCCTGTGGGCCACATCTGGTCTTTACAGTTCCGTTCTTTCCAGATTATATTACAGTTCAGTTAACTTATTCAGGTTGAAGGTTATCTGATGTTCTACTCAGCAAACATGTGGGGACAGTGGAGAGGAACCTGTTTATGAATGAGGAAACCTCCCAGAACTGGACATCAGAGTGCTACCACAGCTTTGAGTGAGGAGCACTTTCTATAGATCCATCAGTGAATTGGTCCAGGAAGGAGACAGGAAGTAGTCCTGTACAGGTAGGAGTACCTAATATGGAAAGAAGAAGGAAGCAAAGAGTTTGGGGCTGCAAATCTAATTTTGAATACTTCAGTTTGGAGCTTTGAACATGAATGAATTTGGTTCTGATCTGAGATGTGAGCTCCTTGTGAACCCTGAAAAGGTTCTGCTGCATGGATCAGAACTTCATCCATCTGTGTGAAGGTCTCAAGCAGTTTCTCTCTGGAGGCTTGTGGTCTTAGTTTAAAGAAATGAAGAACTGACTTTATTTTCCCAACATGCACCCTGAGATGGTACCACCTCTGGTCGGGCTCTGGTGTTCTCCTCCAGCCTTTCACTCCAACGTGGACATGCCCACCAGGAGCAAAGCGCTTCGGTTCCCAGAAGTGTGCAGCAGCGGTGACTCAGATGCGTGGTTCTCATATCTCAGGTGGAAAGACTAGTTTTATGCATCGTGTCTAGAAAGTATTCCTGCTATGTTTCCCCCTCAGCAACACCTGCTGCTTCATTTCTCTCTGAGGCCTTTAATGGTGCTTCAGCATCAGCCCCACTGGAGGAGGAGGAGCTAGTTGTGGCTCCTCCCTTCTTCTTCTCTTGAGCCGTTTACAGCTCCAGCAGCTTCTTTAAATCCTGATTCCATCACTCGGTCCTCCTAACCAGACATTTCCTCTCGTTTAGTGGCTCTTTGTGATGGAGGGATGTTGATGCCACAGGTCAGCACAGGTGTAACTGTTTCCTAGCAACAAATCCATCCTGCTGGTCCATCGTTTCCTCCAAACGTGACCTGATAAACAAATATCCTGGTTTCATGTCAGTTTGGAGGACATCTTTAACTGAATGGATACCGCTTTAGACGTGATAGAACCTCTTATCTCCATTGTTGGTCTCTGTGTTTGTCATCAGGCGAGGCTGGTTCCCCTCGTCGTACTGCCGACCCTACGCCGACCCGGAGACGTCCAACAGGTACAGAGACGAGGACGCAGTTCTGAAAGCTGAGTCAGAGAAGCGTTCCTCTGCTGAAGCGTCTTTATGCTCGCTCTGCAGCGACCTGAGCGCCGCCAGTCTGCAGGAGGAGGATGATGAAGACTATGAGCCGGTTCTGCTGCCGCCGCCGGACTACAGCGATGCTGGCTCGTCCAAACCAGCGCTCCCACCAACACCTTCGTCTCAGAACACGGTCAGTACTGGACTAACCCGAACTGTTATCTACTTTCCTGGTTCTAGTGAGGAACACGAGCAGCAGCGTTCTGGATCAGCTGCAGCTGTCTGATTGACTTTTTAGGCAGACCTGTGAAGACGCTGTTGCAGTAATCAATCCCACTAAAGATAAACGCATGGATGAGTTTTCTGTAGAACCTGACCCTGCTTTAAACCGTACCAGAACCTCCTCTCTAACATGCTGCTGGGTTCCTCCATGATGCTTGATGTTCTCTGAAGAACCTCTGAGTTCTTCTTACTTCTAAGGTACTGAGCGGTTCCTCTTCTTCTACCAGCTGTTATTACAGAGTTGAACTTTGACCCCTCCTCCTCTGCTGAGCTTTGAGCCGACAGACTCCTCCTCTTTCCTTGGGACAGGCCACGCCCCCATCATACAGGTTGGACTTTGAGTCCAAGTCTTATCAGGAGCTTCTCCACGCCCTGAAGCACAGCTGGTGGGACACTCCTCGGTGCATCATGTGTTTCCTTCCTGTCGGAGTCACTGATTGGTCAGTGACAAACAGGCTGCAGCTTATTGGTGGGGTTAAAGATGGTGACATCACTGGTTCTTCTGCTGAGTTATCAGAACAGCAGGCAGACGAGTACAGACACGCTTGGCTGTCCTTCATCTCCCCAGATTCTCCCACCGATGACCTGGATTCACGTTCAGGAAAACCGGAATCTGAACTTTGTCTTGGGTCACCGTGGGGCTTCCCCTGATTCTGGGAAACCAGCATTAAAACTCTACTTCCTTATACTAAATGATACTAGCAGTATGAATTATTACAGCACTATAAACTAAATAATAAATGATGCTAGTAGTATGATTTATACCACTACTGTAAATTACAGTCAAAGTGATTTGAATATGATTTCTGAGTAAATCTGAGTCATTTCTTTGGTCTATTTCAGATGTTTTTTTTTAGGAAACAGGAGCATAGCAGTGATGATGATGATGATGATGATGATAGTTTAGCTGTTCTGATGCTGTGGTGTGACGCCTCAGTGTAGCTGAGCTGATCTTTGATTGGTTGGTTGTTGATCAGACAGCTGGTGACTTACAGTGAGGAACAGAAGTATTTGAACACCCTGAGATTTTCTACACAGGTTCAAAGGTCACTGTGGGTAGAACACTACGCCGTCATGGTTTAAAATCAGGCATTGCACCGAAAGGTTCCCCTGCTCAAGTCATCACATGTCCATTGCCCGTCTGAAGTTTGCCAATGACCATCTGGATGATCCAGAGGAGGCATGGGAGGAAGTCATGTGGTCAGATGAGACCAAAATAAAACGTTATGGTCTAAACTTCACTCGCCGTGTTTGGAGGAAATAGAAGGATCCCAAGAACACCATCTCTACTGTGAAGCACGGAGGTGGAAGCATCATGCTGTGGGGATGACTGCACTGTATTAAGGAGAGGATGAATGGGGCCATGTGGTGTGAGATGTTCCCTCAGTCAGAGCATTGAAGATGGATCATGGCTGAGTTAGACCTGAAGCCCACAGCCAGGAGAACCAAGGAGCGGCTCCATCAGAACCATATCAAGGTTCTGGAGCGGCCCAGTCCGTCTCTAGAACTAAATCCTATAGAATATATTTGGAGGGAGCAGAAATTCTGTGTTGCTCAGCAACAGATCTAGAGTAGATCTGTGTGGAGGAGTGGGCCAGAATCCCTGTAGCAGTGTGTGCAAACCTGGTCAAGAACTACAGGAAACCTTTGACCTCTGGCTTCTGTACCAAATATTAACACTGATATTCTCAGCTGTTCAAATACTTATGTGCACCAATAAAATACAAATAAATTCATTAAAATCGGACTGTGTGATTTCCTGAATTTAAAACAAAATGTGGTCTCTCACTGTGGAGATTCAGCTCTAATGTGAATTTCAGACCCCTCGACGATTTCTAAGTAGGAGAACCTGTAAAAGTGTTCAGATACTTCTGTTCCTCTCTGTATGACCTCATGGCGCTCCAGCTGATCTGCTGCCGTCAGATGACAGAAATGGTTTCCGTCTTGAGTTCATGTTTCTACAGATTACTCTCTGACCTTTGACCTCATCATGGGGTTTTCATGGCTCAGTCAACACTTGATCTGTACCTAGACCAGCAAGCGTTCCACCATCATATTGTTAATTGAGGTTTAGCCATTAGTTATGCTGTGGGCCACTTTCCCAGTATTATGAATCTTATTATTTCTAGTTCTTTCTGTTCCAGTTGAATGAATCATGATTTATGAACGTATTTGTTGGTGTTTGTTCCTCCTTTGTGTCGACATAATTAAGATGAAAAATGAATAATGACTAAACTGATTTAATGTTCCGATAATAAAACCGGCCCTGTTACAGTTTGTGGATTATTTAACTGAATGTTTGCTTTGCTCGTTTTATGCTGGGCTGTTTCTCGGAGCCTAAATGCAGGGTTAGGGTTAGACACTTCATAACATGAAGGTAAATCAATAGATCTGAATAATTTCCTCTAGTTGGATAATCTGTGACTGTAGCCAGCTGTGATCTGAAGGACTGGGGTCAAAGTTCATGTAGGTAGAGGGTCTGATCACAGACATGCTTCTACAGCGAGAGACGAATCTGCAGCATCTGTGGCTGTAGTACCACCCCAGGCCACAGAAGGAGCCATTTCATGAAGTTCTGTGTTTTATCCCTGAGCTGGATGCCAGATTGTTGTTCTGGGCCGATTGCCACACATGGTTACGTGTCTTTCAGCAGCTTCATTGTTCAGATTCCAGAGCAGCTGATATAACAGCCACAGCTCAGCTGGAAGGAACCAGTTTGGCTTCATCTGCCTCAGCGCATTATTTTGTTCTTTGTCTCGTTGACAGGTGTCCTTAGTTAATGGGACGGCGAAGCCTCCGTTCTTAGGGTGAGTGATGCAACTCCAGTAACAAACTCTCCTGGATTCATGCTTCTATCTGACCATTCATTTATGCTTCTATCTCTGTTCTCGCCACAGAGGAGGAAATCCATTTGCAACAGTGAAGCTGCGACCGACCGTCACAAACGACCGGTCAGCACCAATCATCTAACACGGAGCACAGAGTTTGTTTTATTGCCGCTCTGCCTTCAGTGGAGTGGAAGCACCCAGAATATCTCCCTAACACCTCTGCAGTCTCTGCTCTGCTTTAGGATGTTTTAATATTGGCTGTAATCGGTGAACACTGAGGCCTCCTTCACACTGAGCTGAGTTTATCTCCTGGATCTCCATCAGGTTTCCTGCTGCTCTGTCGCTGGGTACCACACATCTCCACAGAATGTCCCTTTAGTTATAGGAGGAGGTTTCTGCAGCTCCACCATCAGTTTCAGCCCAGCTGGGGAAACAACTTCTAGCCATGAAGTCCAGCTCAGACCGATCTCCATATGCATGGGGCCTGAGGGCCCTTTGCATGTGGAGATCCTTTGTCCTCTTATATTGGTGGCGGGGGGTCACTATTACTATTTTAATAGGTTTTAGTTGGAGCTAGAACATAATGCACACAGCAGTTGCATCCTGGGAACTCTGATGTTCCTTCATGAGCAATGGACAGCTCCCTGGGTTCCTGGTGAGCCCCAGGGACCGTTTACATTCCTCCTAGTCTCAGCCCAGTGTGAAAGAGGCCTCACCGGTAGAACCAGAACTTGTGAAATGCTTTAGGTACCAGAAAATGTCCAGAAGTGTCTCCCACTTTGTTTTTGTAAGTTGAAACTCGCTCCAGAATGTTTGGGCTTCCCCGGTCTCCACCGTGGTGATGATGTCATCAGCCATGCTGCAGAGCCCCGCCTTTCTGCGTGTCCTTCGGTGGCAGCGGGACGGCGTACAGAAAGTTACCCTGGATACAGAGACATTTAGACATCCCAGATCAGAAACTATTAGTCCAAACTAGTCGGGCAGTGAAAACGTCCA
>OY747721.1:640000-720000 GCA_963556495.2 Valencia hispanica | reverse complement strand
TATATGTAGTTCTTTGTTCAGCTTGTTTCGATTGAATATTATTTAAATGAATAAAGGATAAATACCATTGAATATGTAATAAAATACTATATTTAAAAATTGACGGGTAAAAATAGGTTATGGTCGACCAAAATTACCAACAAAACACGTCTAGCACAACCTCTGGTATTAGTATATGCTAGGATTCTCTGCCTTCAGTTCAAACCTGTTTGGACAAATAAGTTGAGATGAAATCCTGATCAGATTTCTTCTTCTGAAGTTTTTTCCTTCACTTCAGCTTTGAAGCCTAAAGCTGATTCCTCTGGATTGGAGCTTCACTACAACAAATATAATGGAGGAATAAACATTCATGGGTTTATTGTGTGATACTTATTGGCATCTAATGGTGAAGCTGGCCATGGCAACCATCTGAGGAGGCCTTTATAGAAGCTCTGACCCTTCCTGAGTTTCCACCAACTCATCATGTCTCCAGAAGGTCTGAGAGTAAAGTTCAACCCAGGTTCTAAAACTATTCCTTCTCAACCAGAGACCATCTAGTCTGGGCCAAACAGGTCTCCATGATGAACCCCATGCAGAGCCAGTCCTCCAGAGCTTCTATCCTGAAGCCTCTAGATGCAGCTCTTCTCCAACACTCTCAGATCCTCAGAGGCCTGGTACTGAAAACTTTAGACCGTTCACTTTCTGTCAAGCTCAGGAAATGAGCCAGGAACTCGGCCGATGATCTGAAACAGAACAAGAACCCCGGCCCCAGTTTGGGCTGCACGGTGGAGCAGCAGCTGGCTCTGCTGCCTTGCAGCAACAAGGTCCTGGGTTTGAATCCCAGCCGGGGATCTTTCTGGATAGAGTTTACCTGTTCTCCCCTTGCACATGTGGATCCCCCCCCCCACCCCCCACTGCAGCCCTGCAAACAGAAACAGGTATCAATGGGTAGAAGGATTGTAGAGTCAACTTGAATTTTTTGGCAGTTTTTCACTATTGCTGTGGCTTTTTGACCCAAGAGAGAAAAATTGTCTCTGATCTGACTTGATGCTAAATTGAATATAATATATTCTTTCTGTTGATAAAACTATGAACATATAAAAATTAGGGCAGCAGTTTTAGAAATTCAATCATTACTAAACAGTTTTCATGAATGACTTCTGTTTCCAAGTTTCCTTGATTTTAATCCCCATTCAGTCCACTTGATCCAGTTCATCTCAATAGATTACAAACAGTCCAGATCCCAGGAAAGGCCGCGCTTTCTCCAGATTACTCTGGGTCTTTACTCAGATATGTTTGCTGGGAAGCAGCCTGGAAGTTTGCTGGAAGCAGTTGGGAAGTGCGCTGGAAGCAGTTGGGAAGTATGATGGAAGCAGTTGGGAAGTATGCTGGAAGCAGCCTGGAAGTATGCTGGAAGTACGTGGAAGCAGTTGGGAAGTATGCTGGAAGTAGTTGGGAAGTGCGCTGGAACCAGTTGGGAACCAGCCTGGAAGTAGGTGGAAGCAGTTGGGAAGTATGCTGGAAGTAGTTGGGAAGTGCGCTGGAAGCAGTTGGGAACCAGCCTGGAAGTAGGTGGAAGCAGTTGGGAAGTATGCTGGAAGTATGCTGGAAGCAGTTGGGACGTATGCTGGAAGCAGTTGGGAAGCAGCCTGGAAGTAGGTGGAAGCAGTTGGGAAGTATGCTGGAAGTATGCTGGAAGCAGTTGGGAAGCAGCCTGGAAGTAGGTGGAAGCAGTTGGGAAGTAGGTGGAAGCAGTTGGGAAGTATGATGGAAGTAGTTGGGAAGTATGCTGGAAGCAGTTGGGAAGTGCGCTGGAAGCAGTTGGGAAGTATGCTGGAAGCAGTTGGGAAGTATGCTGGAAGCAGTTAGGGAGCAGCCTGGAAGTAGGTGGAAGCAGTTGCAAAGTATGCTGGAAGCAGTTGGGAAGCAGCCTGGAAGTAGGTGGAAGCAGTTGGGAAGTATGCTGGAAGGATGCAGGAAGCAGTTGGGAAGCAGCCTGGAAGTAGGTGGAAGCAGTTGCGAAGTATGCTGGAAGCAGTTGGGAAGTATGCTGGAAGCAGTTGGGAAGCAGCCTGGAAGTATGTTGGAAGCAGTTGGGAAGTATGCTGGAAGCAGTTGGGAAGCAGCCTGGAAGTAGGTGGAAGCAGTTGCGAAGTATGCTGGAAGCAGTTGGGAAGTATGCTGGAAGCAGTTGGGAAGCAGCCTGGAAGTAGGTGGAAGCAGTTGGGAAGTATGCTGGAAGTATGCTGGAAGCAGTTGGGAAGCAGCCTGGAAGTAGGTGGAAGCAGTTGCGAAGTATGCTGGAAGCAGTTGGGAAGCAGCCTGGAAGTAGGTGGAAGCAGTTGGGAAGTATGCTGGAAGCAGTTGGGAAGTATGCTGGAAGCAGTTGGGAAGCAGCCTGGAAGTAGGTGGAAGCAGTTGGGAAGTATGCTGGAAGTATGCTGGAAGCAGTTGGGAAGCAGCCTGGAAGTAGGTGGAAGCAGTTGCGAAGTATGCTGGAAGCAGTTGGGAAGCAGCCTGGAAGTAGGTGGAAGCAGTTGGGAAGTATGCTGGAAGCAGTTGGGAAGCAGCCTGGAAGTAGGTGGAAGCAGTTGGGAAGTATGCTGGAAGTATGCTGGAAGCAGTTGGGAAGCAGCCTGGAAGTAGGTGGAAGCAGTTGGGAAGTATGCTGGAAGCAGTTGGGAAGCAGCCGGCAGAGCTTTACCAGCACAGAGTTCAGATGTTCTAATCCCAGATTACACACAGTTTAAATGCTGCCGTTTAAACTGAACCCTGAATCAATGATTCTCACTGAATCAGCCGTGTGTGTGAGATGCCGCACACACACACATTTGCATTTAAATAGCGACACCAACCAATGTTCATAGCAGCACACCGGAGGGTTTCCCAGATGTCACAGCAAAGTCAGACGGGCCAGCTGTCTCTCTCTTTCACACACACACACACACACACACACACACACACACACACACACACACACACACACACACACACACACACACACACACACACACACACACACACAGAGCTCCATGAATCTCTGCAGTGAAACAATTATTTATTTCAAATTATTTAGTTTTTTTTTAATGTTGACATTTTTCAACCAATATTTTTTTTTAAATAAAATATATAAATAAAAATATTCATAGTAAATATTATTTCTTAAAAATGTTCATTCCAGTTGATCAGAAAATGTAATGATTTTAATTTGAACATAAAACAAAGAAACGATTGTTATTTTAAACATGATGCTTCCAGCAGAAAAGCTGCAGCGACTCATAAAAAGGGAATGCCGGCGTTCCGTGGAGAGACGATCGGATCAGGCAGCAGACGGGAAAATGAAATCAGGAATAATTTGTCCGCCGGCTGCAGCTGATGGATGGAGCTCCGACACTAACAGAGTTTCTCTTTATGGAAATAAGATCAGATCAGGAAATATCTGTGTTTTCCTGATGAACATTCCCAGATTTAAATTCCTGACTCAATTCTTCACTCAGATCCAAACATTTGGATCAGTTTGTTTTGTTTTTATTCTGCAAAATTTCAAATGAACAGGATTTAATGTGAGGGAATTGGGCTTTAAACTCTTCCAGCTAAAGAGAAACGAGACATTCTGGGAGCAAAAAATGTGAAAATTAAAAAAATGATTTTATTAAAAACAAAAAAAATGACAAAGAATAAAGAAAAATAAACTGAATAATAAATGTTTCTTTTTTTTGGTTAAACCTGTGTTTCCTGAGCCTCCATCCCGTCTCCCCGCTCCTCCCCCGCCGCCTCTCATCACTCCTCCCTCCTTCAGACCTTCAGACAGCTCATTTATTCGTCCGTTTAAATTGAATTATCAGCTTTTTATTAGCGAGAAAGGTGTGAGCAGGAAAGCTGCAGGCTCTGATCCTCTCATTATCCAGAACATGTTGTTGTTACGGAGTATTGATCAGGAATGATTGATCAGAGGCTGGAAGGTTTGAGAAAATAAACTCTGAGAACAAATCCGTTTCCTCTCCTCAGGTTTTTATTCCTCAGCTTCAGGTCGTTGTTGGAATAAAGAGGTTTTTTTCTGGTTCCTCCTTTATTCCCTGTTCTTCGTGGGAATAAACTCCTCCTGTCTTCTTCTCTGGTTGTTTTACATTTCTCAGTAAAACCATAAAAGCCGTCCTCCTCCTCCTCCTCTCCTGCTCTTCGGCCCAGATCGGCCCTCCCCTCGGAGCCTCGGAGGCCTGTGGCCCCAGAAGACCGGAGCATCGTGACTGTGAAAAGCCTTTTCTCGCTTCCCGTCTGACAGTTTGGAGTTAATCAGCTGAACATAACGAGCAGCGGACACATCAGCTCCACTTTTCCTCCTGCAGTCAGGAAATAAAGCTGGAGGAACCCGTGTGCAGAGGTTCAGACCTGATCGGACCGACTAGAGACGGAGCTTTAATGACTGAACATCTGCAGCAGGTAATCGCCTGGATTCCCAAAGGAAACTTACCTCCAAGTAGCTCCTCAGGAATCCTGGATGTCCTGCAGACCATGGCACCATTGGAAGGAGCCCAGGTTCCACAGAGACCTGGAGAGACCCTGAAACAGCGCCCCCTGTTACTGCTGAGTAGAATTACCCAGTAGCGAAGGTCTTCATGAGCTGATCAACAGAACCGGGTCCCTGGATCCTCTTGTCAAGTTCAATGTTGGGTTTTCTCTTCGTCTCTGACCCTGTTCCACAGCGGTGACTCAGATGATCCTCTGGTCTGTGATTCTACCAACGCCTCTCCAACAGTAACACCATGGGCCATCGAACAAGCAAGATGGTCCTGGTTCTGTTTGTCAGACTGCTGTAAAGGGCAGCCATGTTCTCCCGATGGAGATGTTGGATATCTGAGGAGCTGAGTTGGAGACATGATGAGTCCTGGAGAGTGGTTTGGTAACAACCCGGTTCATCTGGAGCCCTCAGGGTCAAGATTCTACAAATAATCAGGGTTAGGGGTACCAGTCAAGGATCTGTAAGGGCTAGAGGTACCAGTCAAGGTTCTGTAAGGGCTAGGGGTACCAGTCGAGGTTCTGTAAGGTCTAGAAGTACCAGTCAAGGTTCTGTAAGGGCTAGAGGTACCAGTCAAGGTTCTGTAAGGGCTAGGGGTACCAGTCAAGGTTCTGTAAGGGCTACGGGGTACCAGTCAAGGTTCTGTAAGGGCTAGAGGTACCAGTCAAGGTTCTGTAAGGGCTAGGGGTACCAGTCAAGGTTCTGTAAGGGCTACGGGGTACCAGTCAAGGTTCTGTAAGGGCTAGATGTACCAGTCAAGGTTCTGTAAGGGCTAGGGGTACCAGTCAAGGTTCTGTAAGGGCTAGAGGTACCAGTCAAGGTTCTGTAAGGGCTAGATGTACCAGTCAAGGTTCTGTAAGGGCTAGATGTACCAGTCAAGGTTCTGTAAGGGCTACGGGGTACCAGTCAAGGTTCTGTAAGGGCTAGAGGTACCAGTCAAGGTTCTGTAAGGGCTAGGGGTACCAGTCAAGGTTCTGTAAGGGCTACGGGGTACCAGTCAAGGTTCTGTAAGGGCTAGATGTACCAGTCAAGGTTCTGTAAGGGCTAGGGGTACCAGTCAAGGTTCTGTAAGGGCTACGGGGTACCAGTCAAGGTTCTGTAAGGGCTAGAGGTACCAGTCAAGGTTCTGTAAGGGCTAGAGGTACCAGTCAAGGTTCTGTAAGGGCTAGAAGTACCAGTCAAGGTTCTGTAAGGGCTAGAGGTACCAGTCAATGTTCTGTAAGGGCTAGGGGTACCAGTCAAGGTTCTGTAAGGGCTAGGGGTACCAGTCAAGGTTCTGTAAGGGCTAGGGGTACCAGTCAAGGTTCTGTAAGGGCTAGAGGTACCAGTCAAGGTTCTGCAGATGATCAGGGTTAGGGGTACCAGTCAGTCTTCTGACCGAGTTCTTCTGGGACTGTGGGTTCTTCATTGAACCATCGGAGCTCTGATGTTCTGCTGCTGAGATCCAGACAGAGTTCTGTCGAGGGCCCGGTTCTGATTGGCCATGTTTCTGTGCACTTGTGATGCTTCCACAGGAGCCAGTTCAGTTACTGGTGGGACTGGTGCTAGACGGAGCAGCACACACACCTGCTCCATCTGTGTGTGATGGGTCTCCTCCTCCTCCTCCATCTCTCCCTCTCTCTCTCCTTTTAAGGCCAGGCCCCGCCCCCCAACGTGATGTCAGCGGTTTGGAGGAAGACCCGTGGGGTTTTTGGGTTTTGGCGTCCAGTCCTGTGGGGCCGCAGGGCTGAGAGTTTCTCCTCCATCCCGGGCGGGCCGCCTCTGCTCCTCTCTTTGGGGAAAAGAAAAAAGGCTGAGAGCTCGCGCTCGATTCGTCGTCCAAAGCTGTTTTCCTCCTGTTTTCTCTGAGGATTTTACTTCTTTTTCCTCCTCCTCCTCCTGTTTTCTGTCTCTGCGGGTTTCATCATGTCGGCCGACTGACACTTTGCTAAAAATCTGTTTTTCTGTCCTTCAGTCAGATAAAGTTGAAATAAATCAGAAAAGCAGAAAGTTCTGAAGCCAATAAAGAACTTTTTCATTCCTGAACAAAGATTCTACAGTTTTTCCTCTTCGATCTTCGTCCTCCATTAGTTAAAATGTCTTCCATCCTGAAGATCCGCTCCATCCTGTAGAGCTTTAGTTCTTCAGCCAGACCTCAGCTCTTCTTCTTCTTCTTCTGGTGTTTTTCTTGCCGTGTTTTCGGTGCCGGATCGTCGGGGTTGTGAGATGTTCGGGATCCAGGACAGCCTGCCTCGCGGTGCTACGGCCAGCATGAAGGAGGAGCCGCTGGCCGTTCGCTCCTGGATGCACTCGGCCGGCGTGGTGGACGCCAACACAGCCGCTCAAAGGTAAACTGCCGCCTCCCCCAGGGAATTCTGGGAGCTGTAGTCCCAGCAGTCTTCTCAGGGTTTTAATTTTTTTCTGACTTTATACAGAAAGCTGAGAAAAATTCCTGCTGCTCAGAAAAAATTAATCAAATTTTCATCAAATATTTTCTGCTTAAATGTATTTATTATTCTGCAGCAGGAAGAAAAAACAAATTAAATGAAACAAAATCAATGCTTCCTAAATTAAAAATGTCTGAATGTTTCTGATGGTAAACAATTATTTCAGGTCATAATAATGTTGTTCTAAATGTAGCCAAAAGTTTTTTTTAATAAATGTTTATTATTATCATGTTTCAGTGAAAAATGTGTTTTATTTAAATCTAAGATTTTCATCCTAAAGAAGGAAAAAGAGAAAGTTCATAGCAGATCATTAACATGATTTTTCTTCTAATTATTTATTGAACTTATTGCACAAAAATTCTGCAGAGATTTTTATTTTCTAATTGCCGCAGGATGGATTTTATTCCAGCAGCTGCGTTTGAACATCTCCGGATTTTATCTCCTGAGCCTGAATTATTTACTGCAGCTCGATTAAATTCAAATAAATACATTTATCAAAATCTCCTCTGAAATCTTACCACAAAGATTCACATCCTGAGAGTTAAAAAAATTGAAACCGAACAACAAGATTTACATTTTGAAAAATGTATTAATTTTAAATCAACTTTTTTTTCCTTTAGGCAAGACAAGTTTATTTGTGTAGCACAATTCATGTTACAGGACAATTCAAAGTGCTTTACATAAAACATCAAATGCATTACAGCAGGGTGCAGAAAAAGCAAAAGTACTGGAATAAAAAGCATGATTTAAAAAAAATAGAATAAATCTATCTTAAAAGAAGCCGTGCAGATTAAACTCAGAATAAAAACCTGTGTGTGATTTACTTTAATGTAAATATGATAAATATAAACAATTGTTTATTTAAATGTAATAACATCACACTGAGATAAAACCTCAAAGAATCTAAAGTTGTTTAATCTGATTGAGGACATTTTTATTTTCCATATTAAGAAATAAAATCAGTCTTTTATAAGTTTCTGTAAAGGGCTGATTATTTCTGGGATTATACAGTAAAGTCCAAATTGAACGTTAATGTGATCCTGCACACTAATTATTATGATCACACACAGTGGCCCTTAATTCATAGTTTATTATTAGCTTATTTAATTTCTACAGTTTATTATTCATTTTCTTGTAAAATCTAATTCCAGAACAATTGTGGGAAAAATTATGATTTAAAGGTTTAAAGTAAATATTTAATCAAGAAGTTAAATATTTATTTGAATTAAATCATTTTAGCTGATTTATTCTAGAGTGTGTGTGTATTTGGGATCAAAAGAACATTTATTAACCAAATGTTTCAGCGTTTGTCTCCGCTGTAGATTTATACATTTCATGATGATTATTAAATATTGAAGTGTGTGTGTGTGTGTGAAACAGACGCGCCTGGTGTTCTCAGTCATATTGTAATGAGGAGCAGATTTACTGTTGGGGTCGAAGCTGCAGTTTGACTTCTTCTCCATGAATATTAATCAGTCGTGACTCCGCTGTGATTCTTAACTTTATTTCTTTGCCTCGACCTGAAGCTGCAGCCGCAGGAAAGCGTTCTGTTTTTATCGTCTCCCAGAAACTAATCAGACTTGTTAACACGTCCCAAACACGCATGTTTCACATGTTTGATGTGTGCGACCAGGTTTGTCCTCAGAGGAGCGCTTTATTTACGCTCTGCTTCGGCACCAGGAGCTCTGGCCCTTATCTGAACCACGTCCAGTTATTTGTTTTAGGTGGAACTGGATTTTTACTGACCAGCTTCTTATCGCCTGAACTGAACGCTGATGCAATAATTCTCTACAGATTTTATAAATGACAAACAAGAACCACTGAAGATTTATTTAGGAAGCACAATTTAAACTGGACCTCCTCCAAAGCTTCATCTATAGACTTTTATTTATCACGTCTATATACGGATTTCTGTCTCATCTCTGAACTGCTTTTATGAAAGGTGAAATTATCAAATCAATCATATAAAAATATATGAGATGTTTTATATGTAATTATTAAAATGTGTTTTTGGGTGACCTTTGCCCTTTGACCTTTAATGCTCATATCTGTGTTTTTCAGCGGGGTGGGGTTAGCTCGAGCTCACTTTGAGAAACAGCCACCGTCCAACCTGAGGAAATCCAATTTCTTCCACTTTGTTCTGGCGCTGTACGACCGGCAGGGACAGCCCGTCGAGATCGAACGCACCACCTATGTCGACTTTGTGGAAAAAGAAAAGGTGAGTCAGTCTGAGGCACGGAGGAGCACAAACCAAACATACCCACAAGACTCCAGAAAACCAGTCCGATCAGGTTGCAGAAAACAAACACACCCAAGGATCTCAGATCAAATAGCTTAAAAAACACATCACCCCCCCCCCCACCCCCCGTATAGATATCCTTATCATCTTAAAAAATTCACATTAATCTGGATGAGCGTTCTTCTTCTGGTGTTTTAGGAACCAAGTGGAGAAAAAACCAACAATGGGATCCATTACAAACTGCAGCTACTTTACAGCAACGGTAGGTGTGCTTCTTCTTCTGCACAGAACAGCCGAAACATGTAGATTAACACATGATCTTCCACCACGTCCATAACATGAGTACTACTGGTATTTGTGTACAGGTGTCAGAACGGAGCAAGATCTCTACGTCCGACTCATCGACTCCATGACCAAACAGGTGAGCAAATAAGGGAATCAATCTTCCTTCTCCACCGTTACATCCTCCTCCTCCTCCTCCTCCTCCTCCTCCTCCTCCTCCTCCTCCTCCTCCTCCTCCTCCTCCTCCTCCTCCTCTTCCTCATCCTCCTCTTCCTCCTCCTCCTCCTCCTCCTCCTCCTCCTCCTCCTCCTCCTCCTCCTCCTCCTCCTCCTCCTCCTCCATCTTCACTCCCCTTTTTTTAGGTAGTTTGTATAAATCTGAGAACAGGAGAAAACGTTCCCACTGAACAGCGGCTGGACGCTTTCTGGGCTTTGGTTTAGTCCTGATGTTCTGTTAAAGAACTTGTTTCATTCCAGAGTTGATCTGATGTTCCAAGCTAATGACAAACAATTGGTTCTGTTGGTATGTGTGTATTGGTGGGTTGCATTGATGCGTTTGCATTGTTCGGTGGGTGTGAAATGGTTTTAATGTGTCCATTCGGACCAGAACCTCTGGTCATAAGAACAGTTTCTACCCCTCTGCTGTTGGACTCATGAACAATAACCATAAGACTGTTCCCACCACCCGCTCTGGTTCAGTCTCATGACCCTGTGTTGTGTTTGTGCACCTGTGTGATTTTGTACTGAACATCACTCATGTACATATTAATCTGTTTACCCCATTTATTTATTAGTGCACGCTTAGAAGTATTTATTTTATGTTTGCAAAAAGTACTGCAGCAATTTCTTAATGATGTGAACCTGTTCACACATATGGCAATAAAACCTGATTCCGATTCTGATTGGTGGGTACTGGTTGTGTTGGTGTGTGTATTCGTTGGTATGTGTGTATTGGTAAGTACTGGTTCCGTTGGTTTGTGTACTTGGTCGATTGGGTTGGCATATTTATATTGGTCTATTGCATTGGAGAGTGTCTATTGGTTGATAAGTGTATTGGTGGGTATTGGTTTCGTTGATGGGTATGTATTGGTGGGTATGTGTGTGTTGGTCGGTTGTGTTGATGGGTGTGTATTGGTGGGTACTGGTTAGATTGGTATGTATGTATTGGTGGGTAATGGTTTCGTTGGTATGTGTATATTGGTGGGTTGTGTTGATTGTGTGTATTGGTTGGTACTGGTTAGATTGGTATGTATGTATTGGTTGGTATGTGTATATTGGTTGGTACTGGTTAGATTGGTATGTATGTATTGATTGGTATGTGTATATTGGTGGGTACTGGTTAGATTGGTATGTATGTATTGGTTGGTATGTGTATATTGGTGGGTACTGGTTAGATTGGTATGTATGTATTGGTTGGTATGTGTGTATTGGTTGGTACTGGTTAGATTGGTATGTATGTATTGGTTGGTATGTGTATATTGGTGGGTACTGGTTAGATTGGTATGTATGTATTGGTTGGTATGTGTGTATTGGTTGGTACTGGTTAGATTGGTATGTATGTATTGGTTGGTATGTGTGTATTGGTTGGTACTGGTTAGATTGGTATGTATGTATTGGTTGGTATGTGTATATTGGTTGGTACTGGTTAGATTGGTATGTATGTATTGGTTGGTATGTGTATATTGGTTGGTACTGGTTAGATTGGTATGTATGTATTGGTTGGTATGTGTGTATTGGTTGGTACTGGTTAGATTGGTATGTATGTATTGGTTGGTATGTGTATATTGGTGGGTACTGGTTAGATTGGTATGTATGTTTTGGTTGGTATGTGTGTATTGGTTGGTACTGGTTAGATTGGTATGTATGTATTGGTTGGTATGTGTATATTGGTGGGTACTGGTTAGATTGGTATGTATGTTTTGGTTGGTATGTGTGTATTGGTGGGTACTGGTTAGATTGGTATGTATGTATTGGTTGGTATGTGTATATTGGTGGGTACTGGTTAGATTGGTATGTATGTATTGGTTGGTATGTGTGTATTGGTTGGTACTGGTTAGATTGGTATGTATGTATTGGTTGGTATGTGTGTATTGGTTGGTACTGGTTAGATTGGTATGTATGTATTGGTTGGTATGTGTGTATTGGTTGGTACTGGTTAGATTGGTATGTATGTTTTGGTTGGTATGTGTATATTGGTTGGTACTGGTTAGATTGGTATGTATGTATTGGTTGGTATGTGTATATTGGTTGGTACTGGTTAGATTGGTATGTATGTATTGGTTGGTATGTGTGTATTGGTTGGTACTGGTTAGATTGGTATGTATGTATTGGTTGGTATGTGTATATTGGTGGGTACTGGTTAGATTGGTATGTATGTATTGGTTGGTATGTGTATATTGGTGGGTACTGGTTAGATTGGTATGTATGTTTTGGTTGGTATGTGTGTATTGGTTGGTACTGGTTAGATTGGTATGTATGTATTGGTTGGTATGTGTATATTGGTGGGTACTGGTTAGATTGGTATGTATGTTTTGGTTGGTATGTGTGTATTGTTTGGGACTGGTTAGATTGGTATGTATGTATTGGTTGGTATGTGTATATTGGTGGGTACTGGTTAGATTGGTATGTATGTATTGGTTGGTATGTGTGTATTGGTTGGTACTGGTTAGATTGGTATGTATGTATTGGTTGGTATGTGTGTATTGGTTGGTACTGGTTAGATTGGTATGTATGTATTGGTTGGTATGTGTGTATTGGTTGGTACTGGTTAGATTGGTATGTATGTATTGGTTGGTATGTGTATATTGGTTGGTACTGGTTAGATTGGTATGTATGTATTGGTTGGTATGTGTATATTGGTTGGTACTGGTTAGATTGGTATGTATGTATTGGTTGGTATGTGTGTATTGGTTGGTACTGGTTAGATTGGTATGTATGTATTGGTTGGTATGTGTATATTGGTGGGTACTGGTTAGATTGGTATGTATGTATTGGTTGGTATGTGTGTATTGGTTGGTACTGGTTAGATTGGTATGTATGAATTGGTTGGTATGTGTGTATTGGTTGGTACTGGTTAGATTGGTATGTATGTATTGGTTGGTATGTGTGTATTGGTTGGTACTGGTTAGATTGGTATGTATGTATTGGTTGGTATGTGTGTATTGGTTGGTACTGGTTAGATTGGTATGTATGTATTGGTTGGTATGTGTGTATTGGTTGGTACTGGTTAGATTGGTATGTATGTATTGGTTGGTATGTGTGTATTGGTTGGTACTGGTTAGATTGGTATGTATGTATTGGTTGGTATGTGTATATTGGTTGGTACTGGTTAGATTGGTATGTATGTATTGGTTGGTATGTGTATATTGGTTGGTACTGGTTAGATTGGTATGTATGTATTGGTTGGCATGTATGTATTGGTTGGTACTGCTTGTGCTGGTGCATGCTGGTTAGAACTGTTTGTATGGATGTTGTGTTGATGACCAGCTCTGTGAGTAGATGGAGTTGATCTCTATGATCAAAGATGAGCTGGAAGCATCTGTTACCTTCATTTGTCTTCATAGTGTTGTTTCCAAATAGTGGCTCATTCCAGTTTCACCTCCTGAGCAAAAATCCAGCCGGGTTCATGTTCTCACACAGATGCCCTTCTCCGTGATGGAACTAAAAAGTCAAATGTGTGAAACAGCAAAAGACCAATTTCTGTGCACAGCTGGTGGTCAGTTCCACCTGTTGGAGGAGTCCTGACCTACAGCAGCAGAAGGCCAACCTCCGTCTGAAGTCACTTAGTCATTTCTTAAAGCTCCAACACTGTGGAGATAGCATAGTGGAAGTTATGTGGAGCTGATCAAATTTAACACAGATATGTAAGGTTCATTTTATTCAGATGATTTCCAAACTTTTAAAACTTTAAAACCTGTGAATATTCCTGGAATGAGAAAAACCTTTTACACACCTGATGACAGTCAAAGCTCTGAACATCAGCTGATCTAGGAGCCCAGGATCTCCAGCCTGCAGGGGGCGCAGTCCGGATTAGTTCCTGCATAACAGGAGGCCTTCCATCAGTCTGCATGAGTCGACTCTCTACTGTGACACTAATGAAAATCAGCAGCATTTAAACCCAACGAGTCATTTAATTAGTGTGCTTTTAACAAGCAGGCTCTTCTGAGTGGAGACGTTTGGTTCCAGCTGCTTTCTTTGAGTGTCTCCAGCCTGCAGCTCAAATGAAACACTCTGTCCTGTGGTATTGTCGTATTCAGTCACACTAATCACCAAGAATGAGTGCTAATTGAGACAAAGGTTCTGCAGCTTCAGGCTGAAGGAGAAGAACCTCCCTGAGCACCACTCCTCACACTCTAAAACGCATGTCTGTTTCAGGCCATCATCTACGAGGGTCAGGACAAGAACCCAGAGATGTGCCGAGTCCTGCTTACACATGAGATCATGTGCAGGTAAGAACACCTGAACACACCTGACCCAGAGGCTGGAGGCTCTCCAAGCTTTAAACAACCAGATCAATGGGGTTTATACTAAAAAAATCATTTTTCCCAGTTCTTAATGTTGCGCTGGAATCCAGCAGAACTCCAGAGCAATCCAAGTCGCTTTAGATCAGCTCCCTTCAGGTTCATTGTTAAATAAGACGGAGAATCCTGTTTCCTGAAAAAAAAGAGTCCAAATGGTCTCAGAACTAAGCAGAGAACTGACTCCACAGTTCAGGGGTTAAAATTCAGTAAAACAAACTGGAATCATGCTGGGAACAATCAACCCTTTCCTTGATCTGGTGCCAGACTCTCAGACCACAACTCAGTGAGAACAGGCGTCATTCACCTGGTCTCCAGGTTTTCTGGAGCCTCTTTATGGATGAATCTTTCTGTCACTGACGGAGCTGTTTTTCATTCTGTTTGTTAGCCGCTGCTGCGATAAGAAGAGCTGCGGAAACAGGAACGAGACGCCATCAGACCCGGTCATCATCGACAGGTAACGCTTCATATTCAACATGTTCACAGCTGACTGATAGCACTTTACCATAAGGTCCATATGAGCAGCTGCAGGGAACTGTTGTTCCTTCAAACATCAACAAGATGTCCATTAATATGGTGCATCACCCTAACAGAAAGAGGGAAAACTCTACAACGCTACTAAAAAAACCCATTACATCCACATTTCATCAGAGAAAAAATGAAAACCATTAAACACATAGTCGACAAGGAGGAGCTGGATGAGACGAAGAAGAAACTGATAAGATAATGTCTAAAAGCAGGATTTATAGAACCACGCACAAGGAAATACTCAAACATCATAACACTGAAACAACGAAACACTGAAACAAAGAAAAAATTTAAGAAATATTAAAACACTGAAATAACAAAAGAAAGAAAACACTGTAACAATGAAACACCAGGCAACCTAACTTCATTTTTATAGCACACTTTCAACAACAAGGCAATTCAAGGTGCATAGAAACTGAAAGCTGCTTCTCCATGTTTGGTTCTGATTCTAAGGCTGTTGAGTCGACTGGAATTAGAGGACCTGATTGGTCTGGGGGGGGTTGCTATAGTAACAGTAGATCATCATACTTTGGTGCTAAGCCATGTAATGATTTATAAACTAGTAAAAGTATTTTGAGGTCTATTCTCTGAGCTACAGGGAGCCAGTGTAAGGACTTTAGAACTGGGGTGATGTGCTCTACTTTCCTGGTTCTAGTGAGGAACACGAGCAGCAGCGTTCTGGATCAGCTGCAGCTGTCTGATTGACTTTTTAGGCAGACCTGTGAAGACGCTGTTGCAGTAATCAATCCGACTAAAGATAAACGCATGGATGAGTTTTTCTAGGTCCTGTTGCGACATCAGTCCTTTAATCCTATAAATGTTCTTCAGGTGATAGAAGGCTGACCTTGTTATTGACCTTTATGTGACCCTGGAGGTTCAGGTCCGAGTAGTGGGAGCATGTAGATATTAAATAGAAGGGGCCCCAAAATGGAGCCCTGGGGCACCCCACATGTGATTTGTGTTCATTCTGATGAAAAGTTTCTTACTTTGTTATGTGTCCACTTCGTGTGAATGGATTTCTCCTGGTGGCCTTGACTGGTCCCAGGGGCTGTGTTGTCTTTCGGGGAACTAAGGGCAGCGAATCTGTTTCTCAGCGGGATTCCAGGGGGAGTGATATCTACTGCTCTGTCCATTACTACACCTAGATTTCAGACCTGATCAGTAGTTTCTAGCTGGATTAACTGAAGCTGTGTGCTGACTGTTGATCGTTCCTCTTTAGGTCCAAAAATAATTACTTCTGTTTTGTTTCTGTTCAGCTGGAGAAAGTTATGACACATCCATTGATTTGCTTGATGCATTTGCTTAGCATTTGGATGGGTTCAGAGTCACCTGGTGACGTCTTAATGTAGAGCTGAGTATCATCTGCATAGTTATAGCAGCAAATGTTATTGGTTGTTATAATCTTGCCTAGTGGGAGCATGTAGATATTAAATAAGAGGGACCCCAGGATGGAGCCCTGGGCCCCCCCACATGTGATTTCTGTTTGTTCTGATGAAAGGTCAAACACAAAGTCAAAGTCAAGTCAAAGTCCTCAGCTGACCAAAATGGCATTTTGTTATCCAACAGTCCCTCAAAAGGTAATCAAAAAATATCTGGTTTAATATAGTGACTCCAGAGGCTGCATATATAATGTAACAAAAAAAGGAAAAGAAAATCAGGCGGGAGATCAGGAGAGGCTGCTCCTCCTTTAGCAGCCAGCACAGTCAGCACTAAAATACTGAAACAACAAAACAGTGAAACACTAAAACACTGAAACAACAAAACAGTGAAACACTAAAACACTGAAACAACGAAACAACAAAACAAACAATCACTGAAACAATGAAACACTGAAACAACGAAACAACAGAACAGAACCAACGAGAAAAACACTGAAACAACGAAACACTGAAACAACAAAACAAAGAAGCACCGAAACAGTGAAAGACTGAAACAATGAAACTTTGAAACAATGAAACAACAGACACAACGAAAAGACTGAAACAACAAAACACTGAAACAACATAACAAAGAAACATTGTAACAAAAAACACTGAAACAACGAAATAAATGAACAGACACAACTAAAACACTGAAAAAATTAAACATTGAAACAACAAAACACTGAAACACTGAAACAACGAAACACTGAAACAATAAACCAATAAAACAAAGACACAACAAAACACTGAAACACAAACACTGAAACACAAACACTGAAACAACGAAACACTGAAACACAAACACTGAAACAACGAAACAGCGAAACAACAACACAATAAAACAAAGAAACACTGAAACACTAAAACAATGAAACACTGAAACAACGAAACAAAAGAACAAAGACACAACGAAACACTGAAAAGAAGAAAGACTGAAACAACGAAACAGGCTATTAAGTTCTCAGTTATCCAGGTGGCCAAGTTCAGTGACTATGGATTGGATGGAAGTGCTGGACTTCTCAAGAAAGGACCGATTTCCAGTCTGTCTCGATTTGTGGGACAAACTTGAAGTGTTTTAAATGGCATCGCTTCATTTTATTGGCAGTAGAACAGAAATTATTAGCGCCACCTACTGGTTTGTGTTGTCCCTCAAAGTGTTGCCCTTAGAACAACAGATTGATGAGTTCAGTTGGCTTTAGTTGGTCTGAAAGACTCTGTAGTCTGGGATCCTCAGCAGGTCTGATCTGGTAGTGGGAACTCTTAAGTTGTTTGTTTCTAGTGTATCCCTACTTTATTTTAATAAATGATAATTTTCTAACTGTAAATTTGTTCAAAATAAAGGGAGAGATTAAACAATCTGGTGAATAAACAGCTACAACAAGCAGATGTGAGATTCCTAAAAGGTTTAGACCTTAAAGCTGTCCTGATAGAAGAAGAATGGAAGTCTGTTAGCTGTGGTTCTGATTGGACACACATCTGGTCAGGAGGAGAACTGCTGGTGGCGCCACCAGCTGGTCAGGAGGAGAACTGCTGGTGGCGCCACCAGCTGGTCAGGAGGAGAACCTCTGGTGGCGCCACCATCTGGTCAGGAGGAGAACTGCTGGTGGCGCTACCAGCTAGTCAGGAGGAGAACTGCTGGTGGTGCCACCAGCTGGTCAGGAGGAGAACCTCTGGTGGCGCCACCATCTGGTCAGGAGGAGAACTGCTGGTGGCGCTACCAGCTAGTCAGGAGGAGAACTGCTGGTGGTGCCACCAGCTGGTCAGGAGGAGAACTGCTGGTGGCGCCACCAGCTGGTCAGGAGGAGAACTGCTGGTGGCGCTACCAGCTAGTCAGGAGGAGAACTGCTGGTGGCGCTACCAGCTAGTCAGGAGGAGAACTGCTGGTGGTGCCACCAGCTGGTCAGGAGGAGAACTGCTGGTGGCGCCACCAGCTGGTCAGGAGGAGAACTGCTGGTGGCGCTACCAGCTAGTCAGGAGGAGAACTGCTGGTGGTGCCACCAGCTGGTCAGGAGGAGAACTGCTGGTGGCGCCACCAGCTGGTCAGGAGGAGAACTGCTGGTGGCGCCACCAGCTGGTCAGGAGGAGAACTGGTGGTGGCGCCACCATCTGGTCAGGAGGAGAACTGCTGGTGGTGCCACCAGCTGGTCAGGAGGAGAACTGCTGGTGGCGCCACCAGCTGGTCAGGAGGAGAACTGCTGGTTGCGCCACCAGCTGGTCAGGAGGAGAACTGCTGGTGGCGCCACCAGCTGGTCAGGAGGAGAACCTCTGGTGGCGCCACCAGCTGGTCAGGAGGAGAACCTCTGGTGGCGCCACCAGCTGGTCAGGAGGAGAACCGCTGGTGGCGCCACCAGCTGGTCAGGAGGAGAACCTCTGGTGGCGCCACCAGCTGGTCAGGAGGAGAACCTCTGGTGGCGCCACCAGCTGGTCTTTGCTGGATAACAAGCATGTTGTTAACTGACATCATGTGATTTACTGAGTTGGGATCGTTGGATCTGGACTTAGTGGAGCTCCTGGATCTGGATGTGACTAAATGACTGAATTATGTTGAGGTTAGAACTATTGATCTGCAATGAGTTTGAATGAAACTGGATTCTAGAAACCTGCATCTGAGTGTGATCGCGTTCTAAAGAACCTTGAGACGATTTAGTTCCGTTCCGAGTTTTAACCTGGAGATGTTCTTCCCCAGCAGACGTGCTCGGTTGGATGTTTAGACTGAGGTGGAGCTGCTCTAAATGAGGTGAACAGAAGCGCCTGCAGGAATATTAGCTGCTGCTGGAAATCTGGAGGAATCCACCCCAGTTGGAACATAATAGGATAATTCCTTGAAATGCTGGCTGATCCGGTCCAAACAAGGCTCCTCCTCCTCCTCCTCCTCCTCCTCCTCCTCCTCCTCCTCCTCCTCCTCCTCCTCCTCCTCCTCCTCCTCCTCCTCCTCCTCCTCCTCTCCTTTTAGCCTTTCTCCTCCCCCCTCTCTTCTGTCCCAGGAGGAATGATACACTTTTCTCTTTTCACCTCCCCCTCCTCCCTCTCTGAGTGTTAATCTGCCCCCCCCCAGTCTCTGAGAGAAGGAACTGGATGGATGGATGGATGGATGAGTGCAGCAGGCTTTTGAAAGGAGAAGTGGTGATTTTACAGCAGCTCTTTTTTCTCCCCCTGCCTGCTGAAATGCATGATGGGAAGGTCTCCTGTGTTTTCGGCAGCGTCCAGTGAACAGGAAACATGTCAGGGTCAGACTGCAGCTCAGAGCACAAACACTCGGAGAAAACCAATCGCTGCTTCATATTCTGGCTCTGCTGCAGGAGCACAGCCTGCTGCATGCTTCATATCTGCAGATTACAGCACTTCCTCTCATTTTACTGCACTTATTAATGCTGATATTAATTCATGGCTTTCTCTCAGGTTGATTGTAAATTAGCATTTTGTTCATCTCTGAACTGTTACTGAAGATTTTAAGTCACTAAAAATCTTATTTTTAACAGAAGAACTGTTTTTAATCCTTTTGGTCGACTTTAGCATTTGTCTTTCAGCTTAACTGCATCTCTATTCCTGCTGCAACTGGACCGTTAGATCTATGGAAGAGCAGAACTTTCCTGTAAGAAGTTGTTGGACCTTCTGCTTCCCAGGACCAACACTAGAACCAACCAGAACAGAACCGGAGCATGACAGAATGCTCATCTCTGTCTGACTGGGGTGAACTGTGTTCTGGTCCAGTTGGGTTGAATGCCAAAGTTCACAGAACCGGGCTTTAGCTGACTACTGAACCAGCAGAACCTTCTGGGTCGTGTGGAACAGCTCAGTAAATGATGAGCAGATAGATCTTGGAGCAGGTTGGTTCTGGCGTTCCTAGTCATCCCAGTTGTTCTCAGTTAGACAGGTCTGGTCGTTTCAGTCTGTGAGGACAATCCTATCCAGATCCAGATGTTTGGTTCTTGGACGCTTCTGGACTGACAGGGTTCTGATGTGTCGGGTTCTGGTTCTGTGAGCAGACAGAACCAGACAGGAGACCCACTAATGATTCCTCTGAACACTGTGAGAACATTTCAACTCGCTGATCTTCAGTTAAAGACTTAAAAGTTGCCATAAAATCAGTTTTTCTCTCTGCTGGTTTGTAGCCGGTGATGATGATGATGATGATGATGATGATGGGGACCAGCTCTCATCTTTTCAATCTGAATACCTGATGTGAGAATTTTTTGGCGGCGCGCACTCTCCCGTCTGCGAGGGTCTCTGGTGTGTGCAGCGTGGGATTATGGGAGGACGGCGTGCTGTCAATCATGCGGCGGGCGTAGGTGTGATTTCCCTCTCATGCTGCAGGTCGGCTCGGGATGGAATCTCATTACTGGCCGCGTTTCAGGGTGACTGACAGCAGAATAATGTTTGGGGCCCCAGAGGGTCCCGGCCGGCTAAATGTTAAATGTATGAATGCATTGGAGTCAATGGAGAGATGAAGTGTAGCTGAATATTTTTCTTCCTGGGAAACAGGCTGGGAGTGAACGGTGTGACCCTGAACACACCGTCTGCTGCTGTTTCACACAGAGAGGAACACCTCACACACACCTGAACACACACACACCTGAACACACACACACCTGAACACACACACGCCTGAACACACACACACACCTGAACAGACACACCTGAACACACACACACCTGAACAGACACACCTGAACACACACACCTGAACACACACACACCTGAACACAAACCTTAACACACACACCTGAACACACACAACTGAACACACACACACACACCTGAACACACACACCTGAACACACACCTGAACACACAAACCTTAACACACACACCTGAACACACACAACTGAACACACACACACACCTGAACACACACACCTGAACACACACACACACCTGAACACACACACCTGAACACACACACACCTGAACACACACACACCTGAACACACACACCTGAACACACACACCTGAACACACACACACCTGAACACACACACACCTGAACACACACACCTGAACACACACACCTGAACACAAACCTTAACACACACACCTGAACACACACAACTGAACACACACACACACCTGAACACACACACCTGAACACACACACCTGAACACACAAACCTGAACACACACACCTGAACACACACAACTGAACACACACACACACCTGAACACACACACCTGAACACACACACCTGAACACACACCTGAACACACACACACACCTGAACACACACACCTGAACACACACACACACCTGAACACACACACCTGAACACACACACACCTGAACACACACAACTGAACACACACACACACCTGAACACACACACCTGAACACACACACACCTGAACACACACACACCTGAACACATAAACCTTAACACACACACCTGAACACACACACCTGAACACACACACCTGAACACACACACCTGAACACACACCTGAACACACACACACCTGAACACACACACCTGAACACACACCTGAACACAAACCTTAACACTTACACCTGAACACACACACCTGAACACACACCTGAACACACACACACCTGAACACAAACCTTAACACACACACCTGAACACACACACACCTGAACACACACACACCTGAACACACACACACCTGAACACACACACACCTGAACACACAAACCTTAACACACACACCTGAACACACACACCTGAACACACACCTGAACACACACACACCTGAAAACACACACCTGAACACACACACACCTGAACACACACACACCTGAACACACAAACCTTAACACACACACCTGAACACACACACCTGAACACACACACCTGAACACACACACCTGAACACACACCTGAACACACACACACCTGAACACAAACCTTAGCACTTACACCTGAACACACACACCTGAACACAAACCTTAACACACACACCTGAACACACACACACCTGAACACACACACACCTGAACACACACACACCTGAACACACACACACCTGAACACACAAACCTTAACACACACACCTGAACACACACACCTGAACACACACCTGAACACAAACCTTAACACACACACCTGAACACACACCTGAACACACACACCTGAACACAAACCTTAACACACACACCTGAACACACACACCTGAACACACACCTGAACACACACACCTGAACACACACACACCTGAACACAAACCTTAACACACACACCTGAACACACACACCTGAACACACACACACCTGAACACAAACCTGAACACACACACACCTGAACACACACACACCTGAACACACACACACCTGAACACACACACACCTGAACACACACACACCTGAACACACAAACCTTAACACACACACCTGAACACACACACCTGAACACACACCTGAACACAAACCTTAACACACACACACCTGAACACACACACACCTGAACACACACACACCTGAACACACACACCTGAACACACACACCTGAACACACACCTGAACACACACACCTGAACACACACCTGAACACACACACACCTGAACACAAACCTTAACACACACACCTGAACACACACACACCTGAACACACACACACCTAAACACACACACACCTGAACACACACACCTGAACACACACACCTGAACACACACCTGAACACACACACCTGAACACACACCTGAACACACACACACCTGAACACAAACCTTAACACACACACCTGAACACACACACACCTGAACACACACACACCTAAACACACACACACCTGAACACACACACCTGAACACACACACCTGAACACACACCTGAACACACACACCTGAACACACACACCTGAACACACACCTGAACACACACACCTGAACACACACCTGAACACACACACACCTGAACACACACACACCTGAACACAAACCTTAACACACACACCTGAACACACACACACCTGAACACACACACCTGAACACACACACACCTGAACACACACACCTGAACACACACCTGAACACACACACCTGAACACACACCTGAACACACACACACCTGAACACAAACCTTAACACACACACCTGAACACACACACACCTGAACACACACACACCTAAACACACACACACCTGAACACACACACCTGAACACACACACCTGAACACACACCTGAACACACACACCTGAACACACACACACCTTAACACACACACCTGAACACACACACACCTGAACACAAACCTTAACACACACACCTGAACACACACACACCTGAACACACACACCTGAACACACACACACCTGAACACACACACCTGAACACACACACCTGAACACAAACCTTAACACACACACCTGAACACACACAACTGAACACACACACACACCTGAACACACACACCTGAACACACACACCTGAACACACAAACCTGAACACACACACCTGAACACACACAACTGAACACACACACACACCTGAACACACACACCTGAACACACACACCTGAACACACACCTGAACACACACACACACCTGAACACACACACCTGAACACACACACACACCTGAACACACACACCTGAACACACACACACCTGAACACACACCTGAACACACACACCTGAACACACACCTGAACACACACACCTGAACACAAACCTTAACACACACACCTGAACACACACACCTGAACACACACCTGAACACACACACCTGAACACACACACACCTGAACACAAACCTTAACACACACACCTGAACACACACACCTGAACACACACCTGAACACACACACCTGAACACACACACACCTGAACACAAACCTTAACACACACACCTGAACACACACACACCTGAACACACACACACCTAAACACACACACACCTGAACACACACACCTGAACACACACACCTGAACACACACCTGAACACACACACCTGAACACACACACACCTGAACACACACACCTGAACACACACACCTGAACACACACCTGAACACACACACACCTGAACACACACACACCTGAACACACACACACCAGAACACAAACCTTAACACACACACCTGAACACACACACACCTGAACACACACACCTGAACACACACACACCTGAACACACACACCTGAAAACACACACACCTGAACACACACACACCAGAACACAAACCTTAACACACACACCTGAACACACACACACCTGAACACACACACCTGAACACACACACACCTGAACACACACACCTGAACACACACACACCTGAACACACACACCTGAACACACACACACCTGCAGGGGAAGGTTCTGTAGTCCAACGTTTCTGGACTGATGTGGTCCGTTTGAGGAAAAGCTTCATTGTCACATAAATGGAGCTGATCATGGATCCAGTCAGTGACGTCGGGTCGGCCTCCCCCCCTTCTGGACCCCATCTACCTCTTATTTCCTCATGAAGAAGTCAAGTTGTTCCTCATCGTGGGACTCGTGTTTAACTCAGCAGGATGGACTCGCTCCATCTTTTACCTCCTTTAAGATGCTTTCTCACCACTTTAATGTTTCCAGATTCCACTTGTTTTACAGTCAGCAAACCTCGATTTGGTTATTGGGATTTTCTGTGACAAGTTGGACAGAAGTGTAAAATAAAAGGAAAATGATACACGTGTTTCAACACGTTTTACTAATTCACATCTGAAAAGTGTGGCGTGCATTTATATTCGTCCCCACTGAGTCGATACGCCTAGAACCTCGTTTGGCTGCAGCTACAGATGCGGGTCCTTTAAGGAACGTCTCTACCAGCTCTAGCTCTATGTTCAGGCTGGTCGTCCTGCTGGACGGTGAAGCTCCACCCCTCTCTCAGCTCTTCTGCTTGGTCCTGATTTAACTCCATCCTTCAGATCTGACCAGATTCCTTGTCCCACAGCATGATGCTGCTTCAGTTTGTTCAGGGCGACGTGACGTTTTACCTTCTGCCACACATGATGTTTCTTCTTTCACATGTTTGCTGTTGTCCCTTCAAGACTTGCTGCAAACTGGCCTTCTAGGTTTCATGTCGCCAGATTCTCCCTTAGCACCGTGGATCTCCGCCGCTGCTCACATTACAGACTGATTCTGTTACTGTCAGCGTTACAGCTGATCTATTCATCTGCTGAACCGCCTGCAGACATCAGAACCTGTGATGTTACGGAGCCTGGCCCATTTAGCAGCTCCTCCACATCCTCTCTGTGATGTTGGAGGCTTACAGAGCAGCAGGGTGATGGAGGAGGTGAACCTCCGGTCTTTCTAATGAGCATTTAACAGGTGCCTCCTCCTTGTTCTCTCTCTCTCTCTGTGTGTATTGATCGTCTGGCCTGCAGGTCCCAAAACATCAGTATTGATTGATTATTTAAAAAGAAACCGGTGTGTGTTTTATCTCACACACTGACTGTTGCGATTTCAGGAGACACTTTAACATTACATCAGATGGATAATTAAACACACACACAGCTGGGTGTTTCTCGTTTTAGTGTTTAACGAGCTCTTAACAAGGTATCAGTTAACGAGCTAAACAAAATGAGGAATTAGTCACTGTCATGATGATGTCATAGACTTTATTTTTAGCATCATCAGTGAAGAAAATGGAAGCTGTCCAGTTTGTGGGTTAGAACAGTTCTAGGATTGTAGGATCTGCTTCATCATGAGTCGGTTACTTTGTTCATCAATCCTTCACACATTTCATCCAGAGTAATAAAAAGAGAGATCACATTTCTCCTGTTTTACCTTCCCTTCATTGGCTCCCTGTTAAATCCAGAATAGAATCTAAGATCCTCCTTCTTCCATATAAAGCCCTTAATAATCAGCTCCATCATCCATCAGAGATCTGATTGGTCCATATGTTCCTAACAGAGCCCTTTGCTCTCAGACTGCAGGTTTACTTGTAGTTCCTAGGATCTCTAAAAGTAGAATGGGAGGCAGATCTTTTAGTTATCAGGCTCCTCTCCTGTGGAACCAGCTCCCAGCTTTAGTCCGTGAGGCAGACACTCTGTTTACTTTTAAGGCCAGGCTTAAAACTTTCCTTTTTGATAAAGCTTATAGTTAGAGTGGCTGAGGTCATCCTGAGCTATCTCTGTAGTTATGCTGCTATAGGCTTAGACTGCTGGAGGACAGACTGAACACTTTTCTTCACTCTGCTACTTTTCTCTCCTACTACTCTCCAGTTGTATTATTTGCTGCTATTTCGACTGTTAACTTTATTTTCTCTCAGTGTTTTTCTCTCCATAGAAGATATACCTGGTCTGGTATCCTGCTTGGCTGCAATGCCCTGTTGGACGGGGGGCATCGACTGGGATGATGCTCCCAGTAACTGAACATCCACTGTGTCCTGTTATCAACTTTTCAACTCTTTAAGGGGAGTTTTTCCTCTCCACTGTCGCTACATGCTTGCTCAGTATGAGGGATTGCTTAAGGATTGCTGTGGTTGGAGTCTGCATCAACGGGACGCAACCTCAAGTCAATGACTCGATGCAATCTGCTGGGATTCCTTAGATAGAAAACTAACTAAACCTTTACACTGACTGTAATGTTTGTTTTAAAATCATCTTTCTTGTAAAGATGAAAACATCTGTTATGAATCGGCGCTATAGAAATAAACTGAATTGAATTGAATATTCACTAGACTCTTATTCAGCCCAGTGAGTGAGACTGGAAACCAGCAAGGAGTCCTGATTGGAGCGTATATATTCAGCGCGGCGCTGATATATGAGTGTAGAGGTTGGTGATCAACCTACTGCTTTGTCAGCGTTGCATCCACCTGCTTTATTTTCAGAACCATTTAAATCAGAACCTCCTTGTGGAAACAGATGTAATGATCCATTGATGAGCTTCAGCTGCTAGGGGTCGCAGCTCTGACAGGTGAACTCTCTGGAACTATTTTCCGTGGCGGATTAATCTGTGTCGGGTTGTTTGCAACAGGATAATAAAGTGCTGATGGATCACAGAGGAAGCACGACTTTAACTGCTAATAACCTCCTCCTCCTCCTCCTCTCTGAGACGAAGAACAAGAGGAGGTGTCTGCTTTCATTTACTGTGAAGAGATGATGATGGACTCCTCATTATCTCAGTTAATTACCTCCTCCTCCTCTGGACATCTCAGAGTCTGGAGACCCAGGATGAGATGGTCCTGGTCTGGAAAACCCTGTGTGTGTGTGTGTGTGTGTGTGTGTGTGTGTGAGCTGACATTAACATGTTTAGCTGTAAAATGTCAGACTCTGAATATTTCCCTGGCTTTTTCTTTGACCCTGTCTGGCCACCGTAGGAGCAGAAGGATCTGTCAGACAAGCTGAAGCAGGTGGTTCTGATCCGGATCAGTTTCTTGTTCAGTTTTGCTCGATCCATAATAAGGACGTCTCCAAGATTGATTCAACTTCATCATGAGTTCTGAAGAAGTCCAAAGATCAGATAGAACCAGACTGGATCAGAACCCAGCTGTGCTGATCCTCTAGTTCTACATCAGGTGCTGCAGATGTATAGACTTGATCCAGATGTTCTGTCAGGGTTGTGATCAATTTCCATTCAGTTTATTTCTATAGCGCTGATTCATCACAGATGTCATCTCAGTGTACTTCACTAGAAAAATCATTTTAATTCAATCATCCAAACATTCTAGTTAGTTTAAAAGTTTTCTAAGGAATCCCAGCAGATTTAATCGAGTCATTAACTTCACAGCAATCCCTCATACTGAGCAAGCGTGTAGCGACAGTGGAGAGGAAAAACTCCCCTTTAACAGGAAGAACCAGAACCAGAACCTGGCTCAGTACAAGCGGCCATCTGCCACGACCGTCTGGAAAAAAACAAAGTTAACAGTCGAAATAACAGCAAATAATACAACTGGAGAGTAGTAGGAGAGAAAAGTAGCAGAGTGAAGAAAAGTGGTAAGTCTGTCCTCCAGCAGTCTAAGCCTATAGCAGCATAACTACAGAGATAGCTCAGGATGACCTTAGCCACTCTAACTATAAAGTCTAGTTTCTACGTCTCTGTCTGCAGACACACAGCGCCGTTATCCGTCTATATAAGGGCTCTCCGTCACTCACACAACGAAGCACAGAGTAGAGCCCAATGTTCTAACTTTCCTGAACGCAACGCAGAGCGCTCGTCTGTGATTGGTCAGCCCAACATCAGATCATTCCACCAGAGCGGTGCTCTATAGTCGATGTCATTAATAGTCAATGCAGCTTTTAGCCACTAGATGCTTTATATAACAAGGCCAGTTGATCTAATCTGGTGTTTAGGTGATGTTGAACATCAGGATGTGTAGAGAACAACAAACCAGACGCTGGGTTTGTTTGTTTCCATGAGTTTTTAGATGATTCTATGAGCTGCACTTCTAGTAAAAAGATTTCCAGCTCAATCAGAACTCGCTCTCTGTCGGCCATCGCTCCTGGAGTGGATGTGCGTTTACAAGATGAAGGAAATAAACTGCAACGGTAGGGAGACCCACCAGAAAATGTCTGCGCCCCCTGCTGTCCTGGAGGGGAACTACTTTGCACCAACAGAGAAGTATAAAAGGAAAACGTCTCCGTCTATATGCCTGAGTGCAAACTTACTGATGGAGAAATATAAACTAGGCTTAAGCTTTATAAAAAGGAAGGTTTAAAGGCTGGTCCTAAAAGTAGACAGGATTTTGTTCCAGATGTTCTGTTCCCGGTTCTGTTCTTGGCTGAGGTCTGTTCCTGTTAAAAGGAAGTTGTTTCTTTCCACTCTCACCACATGCTTGCTCAGGAGGAGGCATTGCTGCAAAGTCAGTTATTGACCCAATAAGCTGGGCTTCCTCCTCTGATGGATTGAACTGATTTTAGATGATCTGATGTGGATTGGCCTCTTGGTCTTGTTAGTGCAATAAAAGAATTGAACTGAAGCCACTTGGCAGTAAAACACACATCTCTTGCATGTGAAGAATCACACGCGTGTTTCTGGATCATAAAAGACCAATCAGAGAGAGTTCTAATGGCTGTTAATTAGATCCGTGTACAAATGAGCCACAGATGTTAATTAGCAGAAATCTGCTCAACATTTGGTGATAATTAGAGCTACAAGCATAAACACATCCGACTACACGCACAGACACATGTTCACACGCACAGATGGAAATTAATATCAGAACTGGTTGAAACACTGAACAGTGACTGAGTGGCTGAAACGCGCTCAGCTTCTGCTGCTGGAGGAACCTTCACTGAGAAAACTTCTGGAATGAAACAGCAGAGATCAAAGGTGAGCGTCCACACCTGCTCTGCGTTCTGATTGGCTGATATGAGGTCGGTTAAAGACGTGTTCCCATCAGATCTGAGTGTAACCGACGGCAACAGCATCCTGACTCTGCTCCTCATCAGGGAGCAGATGCTTCACCTGCAGCAGCAGAAGGTCACCAGTCTTCCCAGTGACTCTAACTGGAAAAATCTGATCCCAGTGAGCCGAAGCCTTCTGGACCAGATGACCGTCGGTTCTGTTGAATCTTTAGAACATGAGACAGAATCTGTTTGACACGTCTGATCTGGTTCTAACTGGTAAAATAAATCAGCCTTTGAGGTTGAAGATGAACCTGAGAGGAGAAGAGAGTTTAAATGACTTGTATTACATGGACACACACACACACACACACACACACACACACACACACACACACACACACACACACACACACACACACACACACACTCTCTCTCTCTCTCTCTGAGTGTCGGAGTTAATCTGCTCTATGAGGTAGAAAATGTAGTCTCAGTGTGAAGACGAATTATCCTGACGGTGAAGTGCTGCCTCACAGTGTGTCGCTTTGTGTCTGTGTGTGTCACTGTGTGTGTCTGTGTGTAGGTATGTGTCACTGTGTGTGTTTTCAGCGTCAGAATGTGTATCTTCTGTTCTCTGAGGAGATAAATTTGCAGTGCGTCCTAATTTGCTGCTCGTAAATATCAGCAGCGATAGAGCGAGTGTATGTCAGGAGTGTGTGTTCGTGTGTGTGTTGGGTCGTCCCTCCTTATCACATAACAAATTGAGAGCTTAATCTGTCCTGCGTGTAGATTTATGACTCGATTGTTCGCTGAGAGGAGATGTTAGGAGGAGGTGAAGAGGAGAGCTTGGCTTCTGAAGGCATGGTGATAATCAGCTGAGGATGATGAAGGGTTGCCGCGGCGATAAGATTGATCAGCTGATCGGAGGTCAAAGTTTATCTTCAGATAAAGATCAGCAAATGAGAGATCATAACCCAGCTCGCCAGAGAACAAGAACAACATGATGAGGGTCAAAGCATAAAACTGGACTGAACCTCCTCATTGTTCTGGTCCGGGTTCTAAGTGCCCGACCCGACTGGATGAAAATGTTCAGGACTGAATATCTGCAGAACCAGTAACCAGCCAATAACCAAGCATTGTCTGTGTGTGGACAGGTTCTTCCTGAAGTTCTTCCTGAAGTGCAACCAGAACTGTCTGAAGAACGCAGGGAACCCTCGGGACATGAGGAGGTTTCAGGTAAGAACCCAGTGGGCAGAACGCCATGTTGAATTACCTGATGTACCTACAATGCACTGCAGCAGGTTGGCATATGGCTTTAAAGTTAAGACATTTACAGTCTGATTGGAACAATTATTATTATTATTATTGTACTTAATGTCAGTGACATTTTTAACAGAACATCTTAGACTCATGATGAGGAACCATGGGATGTGTCAGATTATCGGTTCCTTTTCTGATGGTGATGACATCAGTGTCTCTGAACGGTTTGACTGACTGGTTCCTTCGCAGGTTCAGATTGGCTTGTTTGTTTGCAGGTGGTGGTTTCTACAACGGTCAATGTAGACGGCCATGTTCTCGCCGTCTCCGACAACATGTTCGTCCATAACAACTCGAAACATGGCCGCCGAGCCCGAAGACTGGACCCATCTGAGGGTACGCAGGTTCTCTTCTGTCTGCTGATCAGAACCAATCAGGTTCTCTTCTGTCTGAAGGGAACCAATCAGGGTTTATTCTGGCTGAAGGTTCAAATGTTTCGGTCGCTGTTCTGACAGCAGGAACCCGGCTGCTCAGAAAGCTGCATAATGTGAGGACACACTGGCCCAGTGGATTATGGGTAAGAAGACCAGACACCTCCCCATCCCCAGAGAGCACAGGGCTCTGTGTGTGTGTGTGTGTGTGTTTTCAGCCTCTTTAATTGCCCTCCTAATTAAAGACAGTCACCGTGGAAACCGCCCCTCCCATCTTTGAGTGCAGCGGCGTCCCGTGGGTCCAACTTGTCTGTACTCGCTTGTTTCATGAAGTCCTGCAGCCGATTGGCCGGGACTTCCCTTTCAACCTCTGACAGAACCTCAGATCATCACAAGCAGAGCGCTTTGGTTCCTAAATAAGGACGGGTCCAGTTGGATGTCTGTTCTCCAGAACTGACTGCTTGGCTGTGTGATTGTTTCTGCTATGTGATCATCAGGGAGAACTTTGGTTCTGTAGTGCACAGAAAGACGGAACAAACAGAACATGATGGATGTTGTCTGCAGGCACTCAAGCCTTCAGCATGCCTTCGTCCTCTGGACATGTGATTGGTTGACCGGCTCAGCCAGGGCTGTGATTGGTCAACAAATAATCTACCTTTCCTGGTAGTTATCTCTGTTAGGAAACCCTTTCTCCTGTCCTGCATTTATTCCCTGTGCAGATCTTTGGTCCTACATCTCATGTTTCTCAGAGTCAGATTGTTGTGGGAGCATCAAGTTGTCAAAAGTTTGTTAGGAACACCTGGTTCTGTTGACCCTTACTCTCAGGTTTGATTTGAATCCCTCCTTTTCCTTTGCTTCTGCATGTTGGGTTGTCAGCTCAGCTGTCTGTGCTATCGGTCTCAGCTCATACAGTGTTTCAGCTCGGTGCAAAAAAGTTCTACATAAACCCAGAAGGTTGACCCGGCCTCTTTAACTGGACATTACAGTGAATCCTGCAGGAGTAACTGGACTTCTGGTGTACTCACTCACCCATGGTTTTGTCCCGGTTCTGCATGTTCTCCTGTTCTTCACTGCTGCTTCTATCTGTGTCCAAGCAGTCAGAACAGGTCCAGTCTCTCTGAAATGTGGATCAGGACGGTTCTGTTAAAACTATAGTTCTTACAGTCTCTGGATCAGAACAGACAGAACTAAACACAATAGAATAGAATAGAATAGGTCTGGTGCTGTAATGTCTTTTGAAGACATCAGTTATGTGATTAGCTCTCTCTCTCTCTCTCTCTCTCTCTCTCTCTCTCTCTCTCACACACACACACAGTAATGACTGCTACGGTCTTTTCTCTCAAGTACAGCTGCAGATTAATTATAAAGTGAAATGAAAGAACAGTGTGTGTGTGTGTGTTGAAGTTGGCCAAAGAGGATAACAACCACGACCCAATTAATACATGCCTTGTGTGTTCTCCTGTTATGTAGATGGGGGGTTTCCAAACTGGGACTCTGGGCCCTTCTAAGGTCCTCAGATGGATCAAAGCAGGCCACAGCAGAACTTCAGAAAATGATTCACATCTTCTGTCACTTGATCTTTCAGTCCAGAAAATTTTCACATAAAGTTTGATCTGATATGATCTTTGGTTTTAATATGGCTTTATTCTGGATTTTCTATGATCCATCCCAGCTCAAAGTTCACCACCTCTACTACAGATATAGATATATACATATGCCCCTACTATAGATATAGATATATACATATGCCCCTAATATAGATAGAGATATATGCATATGCCCCTACTATAGATATAGATATATACATATGCCCCTAATATAGATATAGATATATACATATGCCCCTACTATAGATAGAGATATATACATATGCCCCTATTATAGATAGAGATATATACATATGCCCCTACTATAGATATAGATATATACATATGCCCCTACTATAGATATAGATATATACATATGCCCCTACTATAGATATGGATATATACATATGCCCCTATTATAGATATAGATATATACATATGCCCCTACTATAGATATAGATATATACATATGCCCCTACTATAGATAGAGATGTATACATATGCCCCTACTATAGATAGAGCTGTATACATATGCCCCTACTATAGATATAGATATATACATATGCCCCTTCTATAGATAGAGATATAAACATATGCCCCTACTATAGATAGAGATGTATACATATGCCCCTACTATAGATATAGATATATACATATGCCCCTACTATAGATATAGATATATACATATGCCCCTTCTATAGATAGAGATATATACATATGCCCCTACTATAGATAGAGATGTATACATATGCCCCTACTATAGATATAGATATATACATATGCCCCTACTATAGATATAGATATATACATATGCCCCTTCTATAGATATAGATATATACATATGCCCCTTCTATAGATATAGATATATACATATGCCCCTACTATAGATAGAGATGTATACATATGCCCCCTCTATAGATATAGATATATACATATGCCCCTACTATAGATATAGATATATACATATGCCCCTACTATAGATATAGATATATACATATGCCCCCACTATAGATATAGATATATACATATGCCCCTTCTATAGATATAGATATATACATATGCCCCTACTATAGATATAGATATATACATATGCCCCTACTATAGATATAGATATATACATATGCCCCTACTATAGATATAGATATATACATATGCCCCTTCTATAGATATAGATATATACATATGCCCCTACTATAGATATAGATATATACATATGCCCCTACTATAGATATAGATATATACATATGCCCCTACTATAGATAGAGATGTATACATATGCCCCTACTATAGATGGAGATGTATACATATGCCCCTTCTATAGATATATACATATGCCCCTACTATAGATATAGATATATACACATGCCCCTACTATAGATAGAGATATATACATATGCCCCTACTATAGATAGAGATGTGTACATATGTCCCTTCTATAGATATATACATATGCCCCTACTATAGATATAGATATATACATATGCCCCTACTATTGATAGAGATGTATACATATGCCCCTACTATAGATAGAGATGTATACATATGCCCCTTCTATAGATATATACATATGCCCCTACTATAGATATAGATATATATATATGCCCCTACTATAGATATATACATATGCCCCTACTACAGATAGAGATATATACATATGCCCCTACTATAGATAGAGATGTGTACATATGCCCCTACTATAGATAGAGATATATACATATGCCCCTTCTATAGATATAGATATATACATATGCCCCTACTATAGATATAGATATATACATATGCCCCTACTATAGATATAGATATATACATATGCCCCTACTATAGATATAGATATATACATATGCCCCTTCTATAGATATAGATATATACATATGCCCCTACTATAGATATAGATATATACATATGCCCCTACTATAGATATAGATATATACATATGCCCCTACTATAGATAGAGATGTATACATATGCCCCTACTATAGATGGAGATGTATACATATGCCCCTTCTATAGATATATACATATGCCCCTACTATAGATATAGATATATACATATGCCCCTACTATAGATAGAGATGTGTACATATGTCCCTTCTATAGATATATACATATGCCCCTACTATAGATATAGATATATACATATGCCCCTACTATTGATAGAGATGTATACATATGCCCCTACTATAGATAGAGATGTATACATATGCCCCTTCTATAGATATATACATATGCCCCTACTATAGATATAGATATATATATATGCCCCTACTATAGATATATACATATGCCCCTACTACAGATAGAGATATATACATATGCCCCTACTATAGATAGAGATGTGTACATATGCCCCTACTATAGATAGAGATGTGCACATATGCCTCTACTATAGACAGAAATATATACATATGCCCCTACAATAGATAGAGATATATACATATGCCCCTACTATAGATAGAGATGTGTACATATGCCCCTACTATAGATAGAGATATATACATATACCCTTACAATAGATATAGATATTTACATATGACCCTACTATAGATATAGATATGTACATATGCCCCTACTATAGATATAGATATATACATATTCCCCTACTATAGATAGAGATATATACATATGCTCCTACTATAGATAGAGATATATACATATGCCCCTACTATAGATAGAGATGTGTACATATGCCCCTACTATAGACAGAAATATATACATATACCCTTTCAATAGATATAGATATTTACATATGACCCTACTATAGATATAGATATGTACATATGCCCCTACTATAGATATAGATATATACATATTCCCCTACTATAGATAGAGATATATACATATGCTCCTACTATAGATAGAGATATATACATATGCCCCTACTATAGAAAGAGATATATACATATGCCCCTACTATAGATATAGATATACACATATGCCCCTACTATAGATAGAGATATACATATGCCCCTACTATAGATAGAGATATATACATATGCCCCTACTATAGATATAGATATATACATATGCCCCTACTATAGATAGAGATATACATATGCCCCTACTATAGATAGAGATATATACATGTGCCCCTACTATAGATATAGATATATACATATGGCCCTACTATAGATAGAGATATATACATATGCCCCTACTATAGATAGAGATGTGTACATATGCCCCTACTATAGACAGAAATATATACATATGCCCCTACAATAGATAGAGATATATACATATGCCCCTACTATAGATAGAGATGTGTACATATGCCCCTACTATAGACAGAAATATATACATATACCCCTTCTATAGATAGAGATGTATACATTTGCCCCTACAATAGATTGAGATATATACATATGCCCCTACTATACATAGAGATATATACATAATCCCCTACTATAGATAGAGATGTGTACATATGCCCCTACTATAGACATAGTTATATACATATGCCCCTACTATAGATATATACATATGCCCTTACTAAAGATAGAGATATATATACATATGCCCCTACTATAGATAGATATATACATATGCCCCTACTATAGATATATACATATGCCCTTACTAAAGATAGATATATATACATATGCCCCTACTATAGATAGAGATGTATACATATGCCCCTTCTATAGATATATACATATGCCCTTACTAAAGATAGAGATATATATACATATGCCCCTACTATAGATAGAGATATATACATATGCCCCTACTATAGATAGAGATGTATACATATGCCCCTACAATAGATAGAGATATATACATATGCCCCTTTTATAGATATAGATATATACATATGCCCCTAGTATAGATGGAGATATATACATATGCCCCTACTATATATATATAGATATATACATATGCCCCTACTATAGATATAGATATATACATATGCCCCTACTATATATATATAGATATATACATATGCCCCTACTATAGATATAGATATATACATATGCCCCTTTTATAGATATAGATATATACATATGCCCCTAGTATAGATAGAGATATATACATATGCCCCTACTATGGATAGATATATATACATATGCCCCTACTATATATAGAGATATATACATATGCCCCTACTATAGATAGAGATATATACATATGCCCCTACTATAGATAGAGATATATACATATGCCCCTACTATAGATATAGATATATACATATGCCCCTACTATAGATATAGATATATACATATGCCCCTTTTATAGATATAGATATATACATATGCCCCTAGTATAGATAGAGATATATACATATGCCCCTACTATAGCACCTTGTCTCTCTGTGTGTATGTCAGATTATCACCTGAGCAGGTTGTTTAACCCAGTTTGGTGTTAACTGGTCTGTCTGTGGTCCAGCAGCCACTCCCTGTATAAAAGCCATCAGTCCCAGTGAGGGCTGGACGACGGGGGGAGCCACCGTCATCCTCATCGGAGACAACTTCTTCGATGGACTTCAGGTCGTCTTTGGCACAATGCTGGTGTGGAGCGAGGTAAATCACACTAACTAACTAACTAACTAACTAACTAACTAACTAACTAACTAACTAACTAACTAACTAACTAACTAACTAACTAACTAACTAACTAACTAACTAACTAACTAACTAACTAACTAACTAACTAACTAACATGTACACACTCACCCTCATAATCACACACCTCACACACCAGAGACTCCTGCTGTTTTTTAATGTTTTATTTATTTATATCCACTCTGTTAATATATATTATTCTAATTAAAATCTCCATTTTAGCATTTTTCTAATCATCATTTTGTTGGCATTATCCATGAACATCTTTTAGGAGTGTCATAACATTTGTGGCACCATCACATTTTTACATGTTTAACTTGTTTTTTGTGTCGTATTGCTCACTTGTGTCTTAAATTGCCCTTTGGGGATAAATAAAGTTGTTCTGAATCTGAAACTAAACAGTTTAACACTAACCATCAGTCAGAGGATCTCCTTACTGAGAAAATGTCTAAAGGGATCTTCAAACTGATCTCTTTACTTATGAAACCAAGGAATGTGGAAGGACTTCAGAGAGAAGCCCAAGCTGTAAAGCGAAGCTCCTCGATCGCTCCAATGGTTCTGCATCAAGAACCCTCATTCATCAACAGCAGATAGAACCTCATGGAGCAGGGAGAACTTTGGGGACTCGTTGTTACAATCTCAAACATTACTCTGAAGAAAAGAAGGTTGATGTCATCCTTGTCCAGAGGAAGAGTCAGTATCTCTGGCCTGGACCCTCACACAGGGGGAACTCCCAGCAGCCTGCCTCTGTAAAGGAAGGAGGGTGTATCATGGTATGGGCTTGGATCATATCTTCTACTGTGATCCAGCAGAGAGTTAAAAGCAACATATGCTGCCTTCAGGACCACATCGTTTCCAGGGACATCCAGCCTTTTCCACTAAGATGATGGAAAACCACATTCCAGCTTTTCCTAATTTCTGATTGGACTGACTGCATTTAAAGGGAACAAATTCCATTATCGCTGTCTGATGTCTCTAATGTCTCTGTGTCCAGCTGATCACTCCCCATGCCATCCGGGTCCAGACTCCGCCCCGTCACATCCCCGGGGTTGTTGAGGTGACGCTGTCCTATAAGTCCAAGCAGTTCTGTAAAGGAGCGCCGGGACGCTTCGTCTACACAGGTAACACACTTTCACACGCTGAGACATCATTTCTTTGTCTCATTTACAGATCTGCTTAGAGTTTCTAGCACCAGGATGCTGTCTGACTCTGCTTGCTGATGGTTTTGTTGTGTCAGCATCAACAACACGGGTCCATCAGAACCTGATGTGTTGAGCAGCTTGAATTATTGTTTCGGTCTCCTTAAACTAAAAGGGTTAAACCAGAGATGGTTCTAGCACCACTGAGTCCAGCTGTACCAGTTATACACGTTCAGAGCTGCTCCACCTGTTTAACAAGCGTCTATCCATCCGTCCGTCTATTCTTTCCTGTTTATCTGAGATGGGGTCATGGGGAGAGTTCTGGATCTGCTCCACGGTCTCCTGTCATTGAAACTGTCCTCCACGAGAAGGCGTCCTGACCACCTAAAATGATTCCTTTACTTGCAGAGGAGCAGATTTTTGCCAAGAATGTGAACAATTCTCTTTCTGTGGGTGAACCAGGTTGGAATAGCCTTTAAAAGTAAAGCTGGTAGCTGAATCTCCACAGGCACACCCAACACCTTATCTTTAGGGACCTGGGGTTTCTAAGCCTTCTACAGATGCATGAACAGCTGGGGACCAGACAACCATAATGCCATGACCCTCTCACCAACTCTGTCAGGATGTGTTCTACATCTCCCTAGTTCATGATGGAAGTCATTCTGTTCCTCCTGAATCCATGGTTTGGTATTTGGTTGGAGCCTCCTTTTCACCACTCTAGGGTCTCCCAGGGAGCCTGAGTCATGCTCAATGGGTCCCCTTTCTAAAAGCCTGGGACCACCACACTGGTCTGCTAATCAACAGTCTAAATGGGCGTCTGATTTCAACAAACTGCGTCAGCGATTACACCTACTACTCACCTGTTTGGTGTGGCTGCTCCTCCTGGTAATATTTAGATTAGAAATAACAATATCAGCTTCTATTGTTCCACACCTTACTTGAACAACTTTGGATAGGGTTGTCTAACTATTTACAAACCACTCCAGTGTCCTGGAAATTTTTGTGTAATGCCATTTACCAAAACAGATTTGAAAAGCAGGTAAAGGGACCGTATGACTACTACAGTATATCTCTCTCTCCAAGTCTTGCTAGTGGGAGACATCCAACTTAACCCAGGCCCAAACCAATCCAAACTACCAGCGTAAAGCCAGTGGGACGTTGTGCAGCAGCTGCAGAACATGATCTAACACCCGGTTGGTTTAGCGAGCTAGCAGAGGCCTCTGCTACTTAGCTGGTGCAACACCTGCAGCCATGGATGAAGCTAAGATTACCGAGATCCGTCGGTGGGATGGCAGCAGATTGTAGATCTTTGGCACAGATGATGGAGAGCATTTTCTCCTTAACACAGAGAGAACCCAGGAAAACCCCTTGCAACGTTTGTGTGAATTGTTCAGACATGCGGACAGAGACAATAGGAGACCTGGCGGCCCCCTGGAACGATCTGATTCAAAGGAACACTCTTTCTACCACAGCTTACACTCTGAGAGAAGATGCAATGAAGGAAAACTTGAAATTGCCTTATACACAGGGACACAGAGATTCTTCGAACAGTAAGACTGCTTTTATTAGCACTGTGACAAATAAAACTCACAAAACTAAATATAAACGAGTAAACAGAGAAACTATATATATATATATATATATATATATATATATATATATATATATATATATATATATATATATATATATATATATATATATACTAAACAGAGAAACTATATATATATATATATATATATATATATATATATATATATATATATATATATATATATATATATATATATATATATATATATATATATATACTAAACAAAAATATAAACGCAACACCTTTGTTTCTGCTCCCATTTTTCATGAGATGGACTTAAAGATCTAAAATTCATTCCAGATACACAATATTACCATTTCTCTCAAACATTGTTCACAAATCAGTCTAAATGTGTGATAGTGAGCACTTCTGCTTTGCTGAGATAATCCATCCCACCTCACAGGTGTGCCACATCAAGATGCTGATCTGACATCATGATTAGTGCACAGGTGTACCTTATACTGCCCACAATAAAAGGCCACCCTGGAATGTGCAGTTTTTTGCTTTATTGGGGGTCTGGGGACTCAGAACAGGTCAGTATCTGGTGTGACCACCATTTGCCTCATGCAGTGCAACACATCTTCTTCGCATAGAGTTTATCAGATTGTCAATTGTGGCCTGTGGAATGTTGGTCCACTCCTCTTCAATGCCTGTGCGAAGTTGTTGGATATTAGTGGGAACTGGTACACGCTGTCGTATACGCCGGTCAAGCACATCCCAAACATGCTCAATGGGTGACATGTCCGGTGAGTATGCTGGCCATGCAAGAACTGGGACATGGGGCCGTGCATTATCTTGCTGAAACATGAGGTGATGTTCATGGATGTATGGCACAACAATGGGCCTCAGGATCTCATCACGGTATCTCTGCATTCAAAATGCCATCAATAAAATGCACCTGTGTTCTTCGTCCATAACAGATGCCTGCCCATACCATAACCCCACCACCACCATGGGCCACTCGATCCACAACATTGACATCAGCAAAGCGCTCACCCACACGACGCCACACACGCTGTCTGCCATCTGCCCTGAACAATGTAAACTGAGATTCATCCGTGAAGAGAACACCTCTCCAATGTGCCAGACGCCATCGAATGTGAGCATTTGCCCACTCAAGTCTGTTACGGCGACGAGCTGGAGTCAGGTCAAGACCCCGATAAGGACGACGAGCATGCAGTTGAGCTTCCCTGAGACGGTTTCTGACAGTTTGTGCAGGAATTGTTTGGTTATGCAAACCAGTTGTTTCAGCAGCTGTCTGAGTGGCTGGTCTCAGAGGATCTTGGAGGTGAACCTGCTGGATGTGGAGGTCCTGGGCTGGTGTGGTTACACGTGGTCTGTGGTTGTGAGGCCGGTTGGATGTACTGCCATATTCTCTGAAACGCCTTTGGAGATGGCTTATGGTGGAGAAATGAACATTCAATGCACGAGCAACAGATCTGGTTGACATTCCTGCTGTAAGCATGCCAATTGCACGTTCCCTCAATGCTTGTGGCATCTGAGCCATTTTGCTGTGAGACAAAACTGCACATTCCAGGGTGGCCTTTTATTGTGGGCAGTATAAGGTACACCTGTGCACTAATCATGATGTCAGATCAGCATCTTGATGTGGCACACCTGTGAGGTGGGATGGATTATCTCAGCAAAGCGGAAGTGCTCACTATCACACATTTAGACTGATTTGTGAACAATGTTTGAGAGAAATGGTAATATTGTGTATCTGGAATGAATTTTAGATCTTTAAGTCCATCTCATGAAAAATGGGAGCAGAAACAAAGGTGATGCGTTTATATTTTTGTTGAGTGTATGTATATATATATATATATATATATATATATATATATATATATATATATATATATATATATATATATATATAACATTGCATTCACAAACAACTACAAAATAGAAGCAATATTTATTTTTCCAGACAGTCAATCATACCAAAGTTGTTTGGAATCCAACAGTAAACCAAAAGGCATCTTTTGAGGTCGTCTAAATATTAGAAGCCTTCTTCCTAAATATGATCACATTAGAATTTAATTACTTGGATTCATCCTTGACTTTCTGTGCATAAGTGAAACTTGGCTGCATGATAGAATTCCCACCTCAATGATAGATGGTCCTGGATATAGGTGTTACAGAAAGGATAGAGCCTCTGGCAGTGGGTGTAAAGATTGTTTTTCAAAACTAAAGAAACTCCATTAGATGAAATAGTCAAAGTGAAAGTCTATTCTTAAATGTTGTATTATCCCCACATATGATTTTTCACATCTTAGTAGTGTATGAACCACCATCAAGCTGCCCAAATTTTCAAACCAAATAGTGAAGTGTTGATCTAGGGAGATTTTAATGTAAATTGGAAGATTAAATCAGTTAGGAAACAACTTAAGGAAATAACATCAAAATATGATTTTGGCCAATTTTGCCAAAATGCCACTCGCATAGCAAAATAAATCAAAGACGGCAATTGATTACATTTTTAGAAATAAACCAGATAGTTTAAAAAAAAAAATATTTTGTTTGTGGCTTCTCGGATCATAACATGATTCTAATATCTAGAAAATTGACAAAAAACTTTGAAATTAATATAAAAATAATTCAAAGTTAACAAAGCTAATAATTCTCTACAAAGATCTAACTAAATTTGAAAATGAATTAATGAATGTTAATTGGGATGAAGTATTACAGCATGACCAACTGAATGACTATCGTGATCTATTTACTACTATAATGAGTAATATTTTTAAAACGTTTTTAACACAATGTAAAAAAACATAAAGAAAACTAAAGCTCCTATGGGTGAATGATGCAGTACGACATTTGATGAAAAAAAGCGATTTTGCACTCAAAACCTTCCTGAAAACCAGATTTACTTTTATTTAAAGGGTTAAAGTATTGAGTAGTGAAAAAAATGGCAAATTTAAAATCAAACTATTGTAGGAAAATAATAGCTGAAGCTAAAGTAAACAGTAAACTAATTTGGAAACAAATTCATAGACTAAACCTAATGTCAACAAAAATGATAAACATGAATAAAAAGTTGGAGAGAAAAACATTTCACATCCTGTTCAAGTAGCAAATGCATTTAATAATTTTTTCTATTCAATCTGTGAAAACATACATTATGGATGTGGCTTTCTTAAAAAAGTATGATCAAACTATTGTCCAGCCATTCACACATATAATTAATATATCCATAAAAATAGGACATTTTCCAGATATCTTGGGGGAATAAAAAACATTAGTTAAGATGCCAGTAATTATCGACCAATAAGTTTAGTTTCAGTAATGAATAAAATATTGGAAAAAATAGTTTCAGATCAACTAAAGAAATACTTAGAAACTATCTACACCCACAACAGTTTGGCTTTAGACAGAACTATTCAACTGAATCTGCTATATTTGCTATATTTGGATTATTAGAAAACATTGAGAAAGGAAACATGGTTGGAGCAGTGTTCCTCCATGATTTTATCTGGGCTCAGTCGAACCACCTTAAATCCTCTGGAGCGGCTTTATAATCATGCTTTTAACATTCTTGACAAAAGCCAATCAGGTTTCATTATTGTTCTATTTTAGCTCAATATAAAATCTTAAACTTTTCCGAACTTTTGCAATTTCAGCTATTTAAAATATTTATTTAAATGTGTAAATAGACTTGAACCTGAGCCACTTCATAAATTTGTGAACAGATTACAAAACAGATCTAAAGAGCAGTAGTGTCTGGAGAACGTAGAGTTTCATTTTGTAGAACATCTTTTGCTTAGATTGTTTCTTCTGTAACAGGAGCAAACTTATGGAACGTTCTACCTGCTCATATAAAAACTATAACTAAATTCTCCACTTTTAAAGGAAAGACAATCATGGCTCATACAACACCAATGAGAGCATGCATTAATTATAAAGATGTGTCTGTGGGTCTGTGGGTGGGTTTGTTGGGGAATCTGAATGTGTGCATAATGTATACGTATGAACATTTTCACAGTTTGCTTTTTTGTATTCACTGTTTATTTTTATTACACATGTAGTGTAATATTATTTATCTGTTAAAAGCCCTTCTAGGGACAAGTGTTGCGAATTAGCCTTTCACTATAACACTGTGACCCTGACATGGGGATACTTTGAGAATATATTGTTTGTTCTTTATAGTATCTGTCCCTATCAAAGAAACCATAAATATAATCAAATAAAATTAACTGCCCAACACTACTCAGAGTTTTACAGTGAAACAATCAAACTCTTCTGGGATTCACGGTGGCGTTTAAACCTTCTGGAGATGATCTAAGAGCACTTTAGATGTTTTGGACCCGTTTCCACCCAAAATATGGTTTTTAGGATCATTTTCCAATCCAATCCACTTTATTTATAAAGCACTTAATACACAACATTTTCTGAACTGCTGTAATTTAAGAGTTTCTGAATGCAATAAACTATGAAGTCTTTATTGTAAACCATGGTGAGTTGGTCTTAGAGAACCCACATAACCTCTCAGACACTTCAGATGGATGCAGAGGATCCCAAACATCCCATAATAAGTGTTTTTTAATCTGAGGAGATGCAGAGCAGATCAGCAGGAAGCAGCAAGTTAAAGAGAAACACAGCAGATAACAAAGTGAACAACATCAACAAGGTCACAGCAGCTGCAGATAACACAGACATCAGGAGAGCTAACACACTCTATAACTGCTGCTGGTTCCGCCCTGTGGGCCTTCAAGGACTACACACACACACACACACACACACACACACACACACACACACACACACACACACACACACACACACACACACACACAGTGATGATGTATAGGACAGTCAGTCTAAAGCTTGTTAAATGCAGCTGAACCAAGACGGGATTATGATTCATGCACTCGACACACACAAACACACACATGCACACTTACAGCTGCGCTCTGCTGCATTCACTGACGCTCTGATTTATCACCTCCCAACCAGCTTTAACTGTAAAGGATGTTCCAGGAGGAGCAGAAGATAACAATAGAGACAGATCGAGTCACAGGGACGGCTCGAGTCACAGCAATGTTCACAAGTCACAGCAATGTGCTCGAGTGACATTAATGTGAACAAGTCACAGCAATGTGCACGAGTCACTGCAATGTTCACAAGTCACAGCAATGTTCACAAGTCACTGCAATGTTCACAAGTCACAACAATGTGCACGAGTCACTGCAATGTGCTCGAGTCACAGCAATGTGCATGAGTCACAGGGACAGCTCGAGTCACAGCAATGTCCTCAAGTCACAGCAATGTTCACAAGTCACAGCAATGTTCACAAGTCACTGCAATGTGCTCAAGTCACAGCAATGTTCACAAGTCACAGCAATGTGCGCGAGTCACAGCAATGTGCTCGAGTCACAGCAATGTGCATGAGTCACAGGGACAGCTCGAGTCACAGCAATGTTCACAAGTCACAGCAATGTGCTCGAGTGACATTAATGTGAACAAGTCACAGCAATGTGCACGAGTCACTGCAATGTCCTCAAGTCACAGCAATGTTCACAAGTCACAACAATGTGCACGAGTCACTGCAATGTCCTCAAGTCACAGCAATGTTCACAAGTCACAACAATGTGCACGAGTCACTGCAATGTTCACAAGTCACAGCAATGTTCACAAGTCACTGCAATGTTCACAAGTCACAACAATGTGCACGAGTCACTGCAATGTGCTCGAGTCAGAGCAATGTGCATGAGTCACAGGGACAGCTCGAGTCACAGCAATGTCCTCAAGTCACAGCAATGTTCACAAGTCACAGCAATGTTCACAAGTCACTGCAATGTGCTCAAGTCACAGCAATGTTCACAAGTCACAGCAATGTGCGCGAGTCACAGCAATGTGCACGAGTCACAGGGACGGCTCGAGTCACAGCAATGTGCACGAGTCACAGGGACGGCTCGAGTCACAGCAATGTGCACGAGTCACAGCAATGTTCACAAGTCACAGCAATGTGCACGAGTCACAGCAATGTGCACGAGTCACAGCATTGTGCACGAGTCTCAGAAATGTTTACAAGTCACATCAATGTGCACAAGTCACATCAATGTGCTTGAATCTCAGCAATGTTCTCGATTCACAGCAATGTGCACGAGTCACAGCAATGTGCACGAGTCACAGCATTGTGCACGAGTCTCAGAAATGTTTACAAGTCACATCAATGTGCACAAGTCACATCAATGTGCTTGAATCTCAGCAATGTTCTCGATTCACAGCAATGTGCACTAGTCACAGCAATGTGCACGAGTCTCAGCAATGTGCACGAGTCTCATCAATGTGCACGAGTCACAGCGATGTTCTTGAGTCATAGCAATGCACTCAAGTCACATCAATGTGCTCGAGTCACATCAATGTGCTCGAGTCACAGCGATGTTCTCAATTCACAGCAATGTGCACGAGTCACAGCAATGTGCTCGAGTCACAGTAATGTGCACGAGTCACAGCAATGTGCACGAGTCACTGCAATGTCCTCAAGTCACAGCAATGTGCACGAGTCACTGCAATGTCCTCAAGTCACAGCAATGTTCAGAAGTCACTGCAATGTGCTCAAGTCACAGCAATGTTCACAGGTCACAGCAATGTTCACAAGTCACAGGAATGCCCTCGAGTGACATTAATGTGCACGAGTCACAGCAATGTGCACGAGTCACTGCAATGTCCTCAAGTCACAGCAATGTTCACAAGTCACAGCAATGTGCTCGAGTCACAGCAATGTGCTCAAGTCACAGCAATGTTCAGAAGTCACTGCAATGTGCTCAAGTCACAGCAATGTTCAGAAGTCACAACAATGTGCACGAGTCACTGCAATGTCCTCAAGTCACAGCAATGTTCACAAGTCACAGCAATGTTCACAAGTCACAGCAATGTGCTCAAGTCACAGCAATGTTCAGAAGTCACAACAATGTGCACGAGTCACTGCAATGTGCTCGAGTCACAGCAATGTTCACAAGTCACAGCAATGTTCACAAGTCACTGCAATGTGCTCAAGTCACAGCAATGTTCACAAGTCACAGCAATGTGCACGAGTCACAGGGACGGCTGGAGTCACAGCAATGTGCATGAGTCACAGCAATGTTCACAAGTTACAGCAATGTGCACGAGTCACAGCGACGGCTCGAGTCACAGCAATGTGCACGAGTCAAAGCAATGTGCATGAGTCACAGGGACGGCTCAAGTCACAGCAATGTGCACGAGTCACATGAATGTGCTTGAGTCACAGCAATGTTCACAAGTTGCAGCAATATGCTCGAGTCACAGCAATGTTCACAAGTCACAGCAATGTGCACGAGTCACAGCAATGTTCACAAGTCACAGCAATGTGCACGAGTCACAGCAATGTGCACAAGTCACAGCAATGTGCACGAGTCACAGCATTGTGCACGAGTAACATCAATGTGCACGAGTCTCAGAAATGTTTACAAGTCACATCAATGTGCACAAGTCACATCAATGTGCTTGAATCTCAGCAATGTTCTCGATTCACAGCAATGTGCACTAGTCACAGCAATGTGCACTAGTCACAGCAATGCGCACGAGTCTGATCAATGTGCTCAAGTCACATCAATGTGCACAAGCCACTTCGATGTTCTCGATTCACAGCAATTTGCACTAGTCACAGCGATGTGCACGAGTCTCAGCAGTGTGCTCGAGTCACAGCAAAGTGCTTGAGTCACAGAGATGTGCACTAGTCACAGCGATGTGCACGAGTCTCATGAGTGTGCTCGAGTCACAGCGATGTGCATAAGTCACATCAATGTGCTCGAGTCACATCATTGTGCTCGAGTCACATCAATGTGCATAAGTCACATCAATGTGCTCGAGTCACATCAATGTGCATGAGTCACATCAATGTGCATAAGTCACATCAATGTGCTCGAGTCACATCAATGTGCATAAGTCACATCAATGTGCTCGAGTCACATCAATGTGCCTGAGTCACATCAATGTGCCCGAGTCACAGCAATGTGCTCGAATCACAGCAATGTGCTCGAGTCACATCAATGTGCTCGAGTCACATCAATGTGCATAAGTCACATCAATGTGCTCGAGTCACATCAATGTGCCTGAGTCACATCAATGTGCTCGAGTCACAGCAATGTGCTCGAATCACAGCAATGTGCTCGAGTCACATCAATGTGCTCGAGTCACATCAATGTGCTCGAGTCACATCAATGTGCTCGAGTCACATCAATGTGCATGAGTCACATCAATGTGCTCGAATCACAGCAATGTGCATGAGTCACATTAATGTGCTCAAGTCAACTCAATGTGCTTGAGTCACAGCAATGTGTACAAGTAACATCAATGTGCTCGAGTCACATAAATGTGCACGAGTCACAGCAATGTCCACAAGTCACAGCAATGTCCACATCACAACAATGTTCACAAGTCACAGCAATGTCCACGAGTCACAGCGATGTTCTCGATTCACAGCAATGTCCACGAGTCACAGCGATGTTCTCGATTCACAGCAATGTTCACGTCTCAGCAATGTTCACGAGTCACATCAATGTGCACAAGTCACATCAATGTGCTCACGTCACATAAATGTGCACGAGTCACAGCAATGTCCACAAGTCACAGCAATGTCCACATCACAACAATGGTCACAAGTCACAGCAATGTCCACGAGTCACAGCGATGTTCTCGATTCACAGCAATGTTCACGTCTCAGCAATGTGCTCGAGTCACATTAATGTGCTCGAGTCACAGCGATGTTCTCGATTCACATCAATGTGCTCTAGTCACATCAATGTGCCTGAGTCCCATCAATGTGCTCTAGTCACATAAATGTGCTCTAGTCACATCAATGTGCCTGAGTCCCATCAATGTGCTCGAGTCACAGCAATGTGCTCGAGTCACATCAATGTGCTCTAGTCACATCAATGTGCTCTAGTCACAGCAATGTCCACGAGTCACAGCGATGTTCTCGATTCACAGCAATGTTCACGTCTCAGCAATGTGCTCGAGTCACATTAATGTGCTCGAGTCACAGCGATGTTCTCGATTCACATCAATGTGCTCTAGTCACATCAATGTGCCTGAGTCCCATCAATGTGCTCTAGTCACATAAATGTGCTCTAGTCACATCAATGTGCCTGAGTCCCATCAATGTGCTCGAATCACAGCAATGTGCTCGAGTCACATCAATGTGCTCTAGTCACAGCAATGTGCTCGAGTCACAGCAATATGCTCAAATCACAGCAATGTGCTCTAGTCACATCAATGTGCTCACGTCACAGCAATGTGGACAAGTCACATCAATGTGCTCATTTCAACTCAATATGCACAAGTCACATCTATGTTCTCGATTCACAGCAATTTGCACAAGTCACATCAATGTGCTCACGTCACATATATGTGCACGAGTCACAGCAATGTCCACATCACAACAATGTTCACAAGTCACAGCAATGTCCACGAGTCACAGCAATGTTCACGAGTCACATCAATGTGCACAAGTCACATCAATGTCCACAAGTCACAGCAATGTGCACATCACAAAAATGTTCACAAGTCACAGCAATGTCCACGAGTCACAGCGATGTTCTCGATTCACAGCAATGTTCACGTCTCAGCCATATGCTGGAGTCAGTTATGTTCACAAGTCACATCCATGTGCTCAAGTCTCAGCAATGTGCTCCAGTCACATCAATGTGCACAAGTCACATCAATGTTTGCAAGTCACATCATTATTTACGAGTCACATCAATTTTAGCAAGTCACATTAATATTTACGAGTCACATCAAGGTACTCGAGTTAGTAATGTGCTAGAACTTGGATCTGTCGGCGGTTCTGTTTTGAACTGACTGGCAGAATCTGTGTGACTCGGTGGTAACCACAGGTCCACACCTGTCCATGCAGAACTTACCTGACCTGCGGTCTGTTCTGGACTTTCACTAGACCTCTCCTGCAGAACCTGTTAATGAGTAACCTTCCTACTTCTCCTCCTCAGCACTCAATGAGCCCACCATCGATTATGGCTTCCAGAGGTTACAGAAGGTCATCCCTCGTCACCCCGGCGACCCCGAGAGGCTGCCCAAGGTACCACACAGACTCACCAGGCACAGAAAGGCCAGAAACTCTGGCAGAGAGACAGATTCAGAGCCAGGGTGCTTCTGTGTGTTCTTTCCATCAGTGTGCGTTCTGGTTGGCTGCTCAGAGTCTGATAATCATCTACTGACTCTGCTGTTTAACTTGTCAGTGCACACACACACCTACACACCTACACACACACACACACACACACACACACACACCCCTACACACACACACACACACACACCCCCAGACACACACACACACACACACACACACACACACACACACACACACACACACACACACAGACACACACACACACACACACACACCTACACACACACACACACACACACACACACGCACGTCTTGCTATCCTTGTGTTGACATTGTATTGACTTCCATTGATTTTACTATGCCTAACCCAGACACTTTCCCTAAACCTAACCATTACTGATACATGCCTAACCCTAACCTTAACCTAAACCTAACCATTACTGATACATGCCTAACCCTAACCTTTACCTAAACCTAATTCACACCATATCTCTAAACCTAACTAGTAGAGTTTAATAGCTACTTAAACATTGTGGGGACCAGGCAAAATGTCCTCACAACTACAAATGTCCTCACAAGGGTGGTGGCCTGTCAAAGGTTGGTCCTCACAAGTATAGCTATACATGTACACACACACACACACACACACACCCCTACACACACACACACACACACACCCCCAGACACACACACACAGACACACACACACACAAACACACACACACACACACACACACACACACAGTAACACACACACACACACCCAGACACACACACACACACACACACACACACACACACACACAGTAAACACACACACACACACACACACACACACACACACACACACACACACACACACACACACACACACACACACACAAACACACACACACACACACACAGTAACACACACACACACCCAGACACACACACACACACACAGTGTGCTGGTCTATGGTTGTGGATGGTAACAGCCAACGTTCTCTCCGATGGTTCTGGTGTTGTACCGCGTTGTTCTCCTCATTAGAACCGTTAAAGCTTCGGATATGATCCGGTTCCTCCACACATCCCCTCCTTTCTGTTAGAGCAGGAACGCTGCAGGGACCGGTTCTGGACCTGCAGCTCCTGGACCCTGAACCAGACCAGGAGTTTCCAGGTGTGGATGTGTGTGGAGGAGCCCTCAGCTCCGCTTTAATGAACATGTCAGCATGCAGACTGCAGCGGCTCAAAGAGCTGCTTTGTTTCTCCAGCTGCCCTCATGTGAGCCGACATCCTGTTAGCTCTGTTTAATAAAACCACATCCCACCGCGTCTTCAATAATTCATCTGCACCCGTTTTATATGGTTACCCACACTGCCTTGTGCTCAGTGTGGAGCTCAGCTACTGACGACTCTCTGCTGACTGGAGATAATCCTGAACACAAACTGGGTTTTACCTTCAGACCAGTTCTGGAAGCAGAATGTGGAGATCCTGAAGTGGGTCCAGTACCATGGTGTTAAACCCATCCAATTCTATGTCATCATCAGCAGGAAACATCTTTAGATTCCTCAAACACACAGATGTCCTGTGAATGATGGAAAACAGGTCTCTCTCTCTGTGTGTGTGTGTGTTAAGCCCATTGGTAAACAGGACGGCTGAAACAGTCAAATCAGGTAATCAGTGAGTGCAGCCATGTGGCAAGAAAAGAGATTGGCACACAGACGATTATCAGCCGGCATCTTATCTGATTTCTATAAAAACTACCATTTGTGTGTTTCTGCTGCGTTCCTGATCTCCATCCAGTAAACATCCAGCTAGCGCTGCTCCAGGCTGGGGGTCCGACCTGCAGGGACAAAGGGGTCCCATCCACTCTCCAAACATGACTGAGCGAAATATGAAACACACCTTCATCAATTTAATAACTAATCAGATTAATGGAATACCAAAGAACACACTGGTCTGGATGGAGTGCAACAAAAATAGTGCCTGAATCCAGTTTCTGTCGAATGATAAAAACGTTCAGTAAAGCATTTTCTGGCAGTTTTCATGGAAACATTCCTGGTCCTTCAGGTTTCGAATCCTTCCGACATGTTGCGCTCCGGATGGAAACATCAAGATCCGCCTCTAGAAGCATCCATGTGCTGTCTAACCAGAGTCCAGTCCTTCTTTTGAAAAAGTTCTGGAAAACCTGGAGTTTGTGAGCTGCTCTTCTCAGATCTGGTTGTGGTTGATTGGGTCCACAGACGTCTGTTCCCAGAGGAACATCTGGAGGTTCGGCCCGATCATTCTGACTGTTTGGGGCAATTTTAGAGTTAGCTTTCAGAAGAAACAAAAACCAGGCCTATTCTGCTGATTTCTTTGGGGACAGATGGTTCTGAAACGTATCTTTCTGAACCAGATGTAACTAGGAAAGCTAGTTCTTGATCAGCTGCTTCTGAACATTATGGTATTCAATTTAATTCAGTTCAGTTTATTTATATAGCACAGATTCACAACAGATGTTTCATCTCAAGGCACTTTACAAGATAATTCAGTTCAATACAAACATTCCAATCAGTTTAAAGGTTTAGTTAGTTTTCTATCTAAGGAATCCCAGCAGATTACATCGAGTCATTGACTTGAGGTTGCGTCCCGTTGACGGAGACTCCAATCCTTCAGCAATCCCTCATACTGATCAAGCATATTGCGACAGTGGAGAGGAAAAACTCCCCTTTAACGGGAAGAAACCTCCAACAGAACCAGAACCAGAACCAGGCTCAGTAGGAGCTGCCATCTGCCACGACCGTCTGGTTAACAGTCAAAATAACAGCAAATAATACAACTGGAAAGTAGTAGGAGAGAAAAGTAGCAGAGTGAAGAAAAGTGGTCAGTCTGTCCTCCAGCAGTCTAAGCCTATAGCAGCATAACTACAGAGATAGCTCAGGATGACCTTAGCCACTCTAACTATAAGCTTTATCAAAAAGGAAAGTTTTGCCTCACGGACTAAAGCTGGGAGCTTGTGTTGGAACAGATGGTTCTGGATCCAAGGTTACTGTAACAAATGTACGAGAAAGCATAGTTCTGAATCAGAAGGTTCTGGAATAGCTTATTTGAATTAATATTTTTAGAATGTGTTTCTGGATTCGATGGTTTTGGAACAAATGATGTAGAAACAAACTGTACTGGACCCAATGGTTCTGGTTCTCATGATATGGAAAAGGTGGAAGTGAAACAGATGTCTCTGGAGCGTTCTGGTTCTGAACAGATGGTTCTGGATCTGATGGTGCTGGATGAGATGGAAACATATTTTATCTGGATGGGGTTCTCCTGGAACAACTTGTTTTGAATTAAAAAGTAATGGAACAGATTCATCTGAATGATATTTCTAGAATGTGTTTCTGGATCGGGTGGTACTGGAACAGATGATCTGGGTCAGGTAGGGTCAACAGATGGTTCTGGGCCATAGTTGGTTCAGGAAGCCGATACTACTACAACAGATGCTTCTAGATCTGATGGTACTCATACTGATTGTTCTGATAAAGATTTCTAGATACCATTGACAATAAAAAGTGGTTCTGAATTGGAAAGTTCTAGAAAAGATACTTTGGAATTTCAGCTGAAACCAGAAGTTTACATACACTGAATAAAAAGACACATCCACCTTTTTCTCTTTTTCAGGTCAGAATTACCAAAACTATTTCTAATAATCTATTTGCTAAATGAACCAATAATGAGAGAAACAATAAGTCAGAGATTTATTGTTTAATGTTTTCAAGATGAGAAGTTTACACACCGAATTATTACTGTCTCTTTAAACAATGAGGGAAATCCCTGATGATGATGATGATGATCATGCCATGGCTTTGCAAACTTCTGACACACCTGAGTTCATTGGAGGCTCACCTGTGGATGTATTTTAAGGCCAGACCTGGAACACACCTGGAACACACCTGGAACACACCTGGAACACACCTGGAACACACCGGAACACACCTGGAACACACCTGGAACACACCTGGAACACACCGGAACACACCTGGAACACACCTGGAACACACCTGGAACACACCTGGAACACACCGGAACACACCTGGAACACACCTGGAACACACCTGGAACACACCGGAACACACCCGGAACACACCCGGAACACACCTGGAACACACCTGGAACACACCTGGAACACACTGGAACACACCTGGAACACACCTGGAACACACCTGGAACACACCTGGAACACACCGGAACACACCTGGAATACACCTGGAACACACCTGGAACACACCTGGAACACACCTGGAACACACATGGAACACACCGGAACACACCTGGAACACACCTGGAACACACCTGGAACACACCTGGAACACACCGGAACACACCTGGAATACACCTGGAACACACCTGGAACACACCTGGAACACACATGGAACACACCGGAACACACATGGAACACACCTGGAACACACCTGGAACACACATGGAACACACCGGAACACACATGGAACACACCGGAACACACCTGGAACACACCTGGAACACACCGGAACAAGATGCTTTCTGGTGTGACACGATGGGAGAGTCGGGATAAATCAGCCCAGATATCAGGAAGAGAATCATGGAGCTGCACCAGTCTGCTTCATCCTGAGGAACAATTTCCAGATGCTTAAAGGAGACGCCTTCATCTGATCAAACCAGTATACACCTGTATAGACACCATGGGAACGTCTAACCATCAGGAAGGAGACGGGTTCTGGTCTGAAATGAGCAAATCGACCCCAGAACAAAAACCTCAAGCACGAAGCTGCTGACGCTGGTCAGACGGAGTCGTTATCCACAGTGAAACATGTTCTGTACCGACATGGGCTGTAAGGCCGCTCAGCAAGGAAGAAACCATCGCTCCAAAGGAAACACAAAAAGCCAGACTGCCGGTTGTAAATTTCTTCAGGGACAAAGACCTTCACATATGGAGACATGTCTGGTGGTCTGATGAGACTAAAGTGGAACTGTTTGGCCATAATGACCATCGTTACATCTGGAGGTAAGCCTGGGAACACCATTTCTACTGCGAAGTATGGTGGGGGCATCATCATGCTGTGGGGCTGTTTGGCTGCAGGAGGAACTGGTGCACTTCATAAAATAGATGGCATCATGAGGAAAGAAGATTATGTGGAAACATCAGCCAGGATGTTAAAGCTGTGGTCCAGATGGACGATCTGTAGGAGCGATGTGGAGGAATGGGTCAGAACCACAGCGAACCTTTACTACTGGACCCAGAACCTTTGACCATATCACTCAATACTCAGGAGAAATTAATTAATGAATCTCTGACAAATTCTTTCTCTCATTATTGAGGCTTTTAGCAAATAGAAATAATTTAGATAAGTTTGATCTGATTTATCTTCAGATGGTGAGATGTGAGTTTTCATTGGTTTCAACCGTACACATATTTCTGGAGAAAATGATGTAGGAACTGTACTAGAACAGATGGTTCTGGAAGAGAGGATATGAAATCTGATGGTACTGCAACAGGTGGTTCTGGAACCTGTGATTCTGAATCATATCATGTGGATCAGGTGGTTCTGGAACAGCTGCCAGGTGTTTTTGGGTCAGACCCAGTGTTTGGGATGAACGGCGTGTGAAGGAGACGTTTTTCATAATCACAGATTATTGTTTCATTAATTTAGACTTTTATCTACATGTGATTATTTTCCCTGTTGAGTTGATTAGAGTTTATATCCTGCTGCTTGAACTGAAGGATCAGTGTGTGTGTGTGAGGAATAATTGGTTTCCTCCTTAGTGATGACATCCCAACCTTCAGCTCCATCTTTGCTCACCCTGTTAATGTGTGTGAGACGGTTGTCATCTCGCAGCGTAACAATGAAACACTGGTAATAATAAGGCTTCCATTTGTCTCCATGAACACGCCGCCGTGTGTGTGTGGTGTGTGTGTGTGGTGTGTGTGTGTGTGTGTGTGTGAACATAAATCTGCTGTTGCGTCGACACTCAAACGTTTCTCTGCATAAACAGGCAGATTAGAGACAATCTGAGGCTGAGAGCTTCTTCAGAGGAAACCACTTTCCTCTCATTGTGTTATATCCCCCCCCCCCCCCCCCCCCCACACACACACAGTTACTATAATGTGTCCATCAGGCTGAGTTAAACTTGGTGTAAATCAGCTGTGCAACATTTCTTTGTTATCCCAGGAACAATACATTATGAAGGGATGGATTCATGAGAGGATGAGGGAAAACATTTGGAGAGGATAAGGAGAGAGAGAGAGAGAGAGAGAGAGAGAAAGAGAGAGAGAGAGAGAGAGAGAGAGAGAGAGAGAGAGAGAGAGATGAATATGAAGAGAGTAGGACAGAGAGAAGGCAGGACAAATTAATCTAGTGGAGAGAAAGATGAATGAGGGATGGATTAAAAGATCGGATGGATGGATGCATGGATGGATGGATGGATGGATGAAGGGATGGATGGAGGGATGAATGGATGGATGAATGGATGGAGGGATGGATGGAGGGATGGATGGAGGGATGGATGGATGAATGGATGAAGGGATGGATGAATGGATGGATGGATGCATGGATGGATGAATGGATGGATGAATGGATGGAGGGATGGATGGAGGGATGGATGGAGGGATGGATGGATGGAGGGATGCATGGATGGATGAATGGATGGATGAATGGATGGAGGGATGGATGGAGGGATGGATGGAGGGATGGATGGAGGGATGGATGAAGGGATGGATGGAGGGATGGATGGATGAATGGATGAAGGGATGGATGAATGGATGGATGAATGGATGGATGAATGGATGGATGCATGGATGGATGGATGAAGGGATGGATGGAGGGATGGATGCATGGATGGGTTAATTGAAAAGCCTCCTGAAGGAGTTTGTAATGAAAAGCAGCAGATTAACTGGGAGAGTGTTTAATTAAGATAAAGACTAAATGAAGCATTGTTCTCTCACTGCCTGATTACACACACACACACACACACACACACACACACACACACACACACACACACACACACACACACACACACACACACACACACACACAGAGTGTCTCTGAAGCTGATCCACTTCACTTTAACGAGCTGTTGGAGAGCAAACACATCTGACCCACTCTGTTAATCAGTGTTAGTGTGTGTTAATGTGTGTGTGTGTGTACATGTATAGCTATACTTGTGAGGACCAACCTTTGACAGCCCACCACCCTTGTGAGGACATTTGTAGTTGTGAGGACATTTTGCCTGATCCCCACAATGTTTAACTAGCTATTAAACTCTACTAGTTAGGTTTAGAGGTATGGTGTGATAATTCACACCATGGTTTAGGTTAAGGTTAGGGTTAGGCATGTATCAGTAATGGTTAGGTTTAGGTTAAGGTTAGGGTTAGGCATGTATCAGTAATGGTTAGGTTTAGGTTAAGGTTAGGGTTAGGCATGTATCAGTAATGGTTAGGTTTAGGGAAAGTGTCTGGGTTAGGCATAGTAAAATCAATGGAAGTCAATACAATGTCAACACAAGGATAGCAAGACGTGTGTGTGTGTGTGTGTGTGTGTGTGTTACTGTGTGTTACCGTGTGTTTGTGTGTGTTACCGTGTGTTACCGTGTGTGTTACCGTGTGTTACCGTGTGTTACCGTGTGTTACTGTGTGTGTTACTGTGTGTTACTGTGTGTTACCGTGTGTTACTATGTGTGTTACTGTGTGTTACTGTGTGTTACCGTGTGTCTTACCGTGTGTTTGTGTGTGTTACCGTGTGTGTTACTGTGTGTGTTACTTTGTGTTACTGTGTGTTACCATGTGTGTTACTGTGTGTTACCGTGTGTTACCGTGTGTGTTACTGTGTGTTACTGTGTGTTACCGTGTGTGTTACTGTGTGTTACCGTGTGTCTTACCGTGTGTTTGTGTGTGTTACCGTGTGTGTTACTGTGTGTGTTACTGTGTGTTACCGTGTGTGTTACCGTGTGTTACCGTATGTTACTGTGTGTTACCGTGTGTGTTACCGTGTGTTACCGTGTGTTTGTGTGTGTTACCGTGTGTGTTACTGTGTGTGTTACTGTGTGTTACCGTGTGTGTTACTGTGTGTGTTACCGTGTGTTTGTGTGTGTTACCGTGTGTTACTGTGTGTGTTACTGTGTGTGTTACTGTGTTTTACTGTGTGTTACCGTGTGTGTTACTGTGTGTGTTACCGTGTGTTACTGTGTGTTACCGTGTGTGTTACTGTGTGTTACCGTGTGTTACCGTGTGTTACTGTGCGTGTTACTGTGTGTTACCTTGTGTTACCGTGTGTTGGCGTTTGTGTTACTGTGTGTTACCGTGTGTGTTACTGTGTGTTACCTTGTGTTACCGTGTGTTGGCGTGTGTGTTACTGTGTGTTACTGTGTGTTACCGTGTGTGTTACCGTGTGTTACCGTGTGTTACCCTGTGTTACCGTGTGTTACTGTGTGTTACCGTGTGTTACTGTGTGTTACCCTGTGTTACCGTGTGTTACTGTGTGTTACTCTGTGTTACCGTGTGTTACCATGTGTTACCGTGTGTTACCCTGTGTTACCGTGTGTTACCCTGTGTTACCGTGTGTTACCCTGTGTTACCGTGTGTGTTACTGTGTGTTACCGTGTGTTACCGTGTGTGTTACCGTGTGTTACAGTGTGTTACCGTGTGTGTTACCGTGTGTTACCGTGTGTGTTACCGTGTGTTACAGTGTGTGTTACCGTGTGTTACCGTGTGTGTTACTGTGTGTTACTGTGTGTTACCGTGTGTGTTACCGTGTGTTACCGTGTGTGTTACCGTGTGTTACAGTGTGTGTTACCGTGTGTTACCGTGTGTGTTACTGTGTGTTACTGTGTGTGTTACTGTGTGTGTTACTGTGTGTTACAATGTGTTACTGTGTGTGTTACTGTTACTGTGTGTGTTACTGTGTGTGTTACCGTGTGTTACTGTGTGTTACCGTGTGTTACAATGTGTTACTGTGTGTTACTGTGTGTCACTGTGTGTTACCGTGTGTTACCGTGTGTTACCGTGTGTTACTGTGCGTTACCGTGTGTTACCGTGTGTTACCGTGTGTTACCGTGTGTTACAATGTGTTACTGTGCGTTACCGTGTGTTACCGTGTGTTACAATGTATTACTGTGTGTTACCGTGTGTTACTGTGTGTTACCGTGTGTTACTGTGTGTGTTACAATGTGTTACTGTGTGTTACTGTGTGTTACTGTGCGTTACCGTGTGTTACAGTGTGTTACCGTGTGTTACAGTGTTTTTTTCCATGTGTTACTGTGTGTTACTGTGTGTTACCGTGTGTGTTACTGTGTGTTACTGTGTGTTACTGTGTGTTACTGTGTGTTACCGTGTGTTACCGTGTGTTACTGTGTGTGTGTGTTTCACAACTGTGTTCTGATCAGTGTAAACTTGGTTAACGAGTCGCTCGCTGAATTCGTTTAAAGTAAACAAAAGGAGTCATGTGACCTACAAGCTTCTGATGAATTGATGAAGACTCTGATCTTCATCAGAAACAGCTTCATTTGGAGATTCTAACCTAAACACCCCCACCCCCCTCCTCCTTTCATTACAGGAGGTGCTGCTGAAGAGAGCAGCTGACCTGGTGGAGGCGCTCTATGGGATGCCTCACAACAACCAGGTGAGTGAAACACCTGGACATCCTCTCAGGTTTAGAAACACAGACCAGATCTGTCCCGTTTGGGAATAATTCCTCCAGGCAGGAACCAGGAACTCTGGAGGAGCGACTGCAGGAATCAGAACCAACATCGGCTGAGCGTAAATCCACACACCTACCAAGGCTGGGTCTGAAACAGGAAACTCATGTGTTTCTGATATGGTTGCAAATCATTCCTCTATTCAAACTAAAATTCTTTATGGGGCGCCACATGGATCAGTGGTAGAGCAGGCGCAGCAGTCGGTTCGATTCCTGACCATTTGCATCATGTCTTTGTTGTTACTGTCAAACTATGGCTAAATAATAATGCCATAAAAACCTTTAAAAATGAATCCATTCTTTACATGATGCTAAAAATCATGTTGTCACTTCCTGAAGGATAGAAAAGCGACCTTATGATTGTTGAACATTGCAGCTGAAGTTTAACATGCAGCTGTTTATGATCTGACCTGAAAGTGGGCGTGGCCTGGTGGTGTGTGTGTGTGTGTGTGTGGGGTGGGGGGGGTCCCTAGAACCAAACAAAGAGCTGACTAGTCATTCGTTTGTCAGGTAGGATCCAGTTGGTTTGGAGCTTCTTCCCTTAATGCATGGCATCATGGTTTGCTCACGTTATCTTTTTTATTTGATGATCTAAAACATTTAAGTGGGAAGAAACAGAAAAAACCTGTGGGGGGGGGGGGTGAATACTATTTCCCATCTCTGGAAGTTCCCTCTGACATGAAACGAGCTGAATGTGTGGTTCTCAGGACTGATCTATAAGGTTTAGTTCTCTTTACATGGTTTGGTCCACAGACCTTCTTCACTGTTTGGTGTCTCTGCAGGAAATCATCCTGAAGCGAGCGGCAGACATAGCTGAAGCTCTCTACAGCGTTCCCAGGAACCACAACCAGATCCCGTCTCTAGGAAACTCCGCCTCTCATGGAATGATGGGAGTAAACTCCTTCAGCGGACAGCTGGCGGTCAATGTCTCTGACACGACCCAGGGTACGAGCAGATGTACCACTTCTTCATCACAGGCAGGGATGGAGTTCTCCAGTCCTGGACTCGGACTCAAGTCCTGACTTCATTCACTTTTCAGGGACTTGTGACTTGACTTAAGCAGCACGCCAATGACTTGCACTTGGACTCGGACTTGAACTTGAACTCCAACATGATAAATGACTGTTGTTGGAATTAGTATGTAGCGGATGCTAAATTTAGCATGTTATATTAGGTCAGATGACTGAACAAATTTAATAACCTCCCAAAAAGTGTACAGGTGACATGTTTATTAATTGGTTTCAAATATATTTTAAGCATATTTTATTGTTTTGCACATGCTACTGTGTTAGCTTGGTGCTAGCACGGGGGCATTTTAAACCATGTATGGCTGACTCGACTTGGACTAATCCTATGGGACTTGGACTTGGCCATTAGGACCTAGTGACTCGACTTGGACTAATCCTATGGGACTTGGACTTGGCCAGCAGGACCTAGCGACTCGACTTGGACTAATCCTATGGGACTTGGACTTGGCCAGCAGGACCTAGCGACTCGACTTGGAGACTCGACTTGGACTAATCCTGTGGGACTTGGACTTGGCCAGTAGGACCTAGCGACTCGACTTGGACTAATCCTATGGGACTTGGCCTTGGACTGTAACACTAAGGACTTGAGTATGTCTTGGACTTGAGAGATGGTAACTTGACTATAACACTGATCACAGGTCACATTGTCTGCCTAAATACTGGTTCTGATCCTGAACTCATGACAGTCTGTAGGGTTTTCCTGTTGTCAGCAGGTGGAGAAAAGATGGAGAACTGTAGAACCAGAGGAGTGGTTCCTGTGGGCTCTTTAGTTCCAGCTCCAGCAGTTGTTCAGCTCACCCTGGTGGACCATAAGTTCCTTACCAAGTTTAATCTGCAACATTTTCTTCTTTCAGTCGGCTACAATCGGAACACAAGCAGCGTGTCGCCACGAGGGTACGTCCCAAGCTCCACCCCCCAACAGAGTAACTATGGCAACACTGTCAGTAGCAGTATGAATGGTTACGGCAACGCCGGCATGCCGAACCTTGGAGTAGCAACATCACCAGGTTTTCTGAACGGCTCATCGGCCAACTCGCCCTACGGCAGTAAGTATCAAGGTAAATACAAGCAACACTACTGCTACTACAGTAGTACTACCACTAATGCTACTACTACTATTACTGTTAGTACTACCACTAACGCTACTACTGCTATTACTTTTAGTACTAGCACTAACACTACTACTACTGCTACTACAGTAGTACTAGCACTAATGCTACTACTACTATTACTGTTAGTACTAGCACTAATACTACTACTGCTTTTACTGTTAGTACTAGCACTAGTACAACTACTGCTATTACTGTTAGTACTAGCAGTACTACTACTACTGCTATTACTGTTAGTACTAGCGCTAATGCTACTACTACTGCTACTACAGTAGTACTAGCACTACTACTACTATTACTGTTACTACTAGCGCTAATACTACTACTACTGCTACTAAAGTACTAGCACTAATGCTACTACTACTGCTATTACTGTTAGTACTAGCACTAATGCTACTACTACTGCTACTACAGTAGTACTAGCACTACTACTACTACTGCTACTACAGTAGTACTAGCACTACAACTACTACTGCAACTACAGTAGTACTAGCACTACTACTACCACTGCTACTACAGTAGTACTAGCACTAATGCTACTACTACTGATATTACTATTAGTACTAGCACTAATTCTAATACTACTACTGCTACTGCTAATACTGTTAGTACTAGCACTACTACTACTACTAATATTACTATTAGTACTAGCACTAATTCTAATACTACTACTGCTACTGCTAATACTGTTAGTACTAGCACTACTACTACTACTGATATTACTATTAGTACTAGCACTAATTCTAATACTACTACTGCTACTGCTAATACTGTTAGTACTAGCACTACTACTACTACTGATATTACTATTAGTACTAGCACTAATTCTAATACTACTACTGCTACTGCTAATACTGTTAGTACTAGCACTACTACTACAGCGGCAGGATGGCTGACGTCAGCCAACTTCGTTGCCTAGGCGATGTGTTTTTTACGTAGCCACTCCTTCGTTGCCTAGGCGATGTGTTTTTTACGTAGCCACTCCTTCGTTGCCTAGGCGATGTGCTTTTTACGTAGCCACTCCGTTGCCTAGGTGATGTGTTTTTTACGTAGCCACTCCTTCGTTGCCTAGGCGATGTTTTTTTTTACGTAGCCACTCCTTCGTTGCCTAGGCGATGTGCTTTTTACGTAGCCACTCCTTCGTTGCCTAGGTGATGTGTTTTTTTACGTAGCCACTCCTTCGTTGCCTAGGCGATGTGTTTTTTACAGAGCCACTCCTTCGTTGCCTAGGCGACGTGTTTTTTACAGAGCCACTCCTTCGTTGCCTAGGCGATGTGTTTGGGATCATTGTCATGCTGGAAGATCATCTTCAATGCTCTCACTGATGGAAGGAGGTTTTAGTCCAGAATCTCACCATCCATCCTTCCTTAACACTGATCAGTCGTATTGTCCCCTTTCCAGAAAAACAGCCCCACATCATAATGCTTCCACCCCCATGCTTCACAGTAGGTATGGTGTTCTTCGGATGTAACTCAGCATTCTTCCCCCTCCAAACACGGCGAGTGGCGTTTTTACCAAAGAGTTTTATTCTGGTCTCATCTGATCACATGACTTTCTCCCAATCCTCCTCTGGATCATCCAGATGGTCTCTGGTAAACTTTAGACGAGCTTGGACATGTTCTGGTTTAAGCAGGGGGACCTTTGGAGCGCAGCATGATTACGTAGTGTGTTACTATAGTAATCTTTGTTACTGTGGTCCCAGCTCTCTTCAGGTCATTGACCAGTTCCCCCTGTGTAGTTCTGGGATGTTTCCTCACCGTTCTCTAGACCAGGTGTTCCCCACCAGGTGAGATCTAGCATGGAGCCCCAGGTAGAGGAAGATTATCACTGATTCATTTGCTAATAATTGCTCCAACAGTTGATCTCTCCTCACCAAGCTGCTTGCCTATTGTAGATCGGCTCAGCTCAATCTTGTCCCTGGTGTCCTTGGACAGCTCTCTGGTCTTGTTCATGGTGGAGGTTGGAGTCTGACTGTGTGAAGGTGTGGACAGGTGTCTTTATACAGATAACCAGTTCAACCAGTAGCTATTATTACAGGTAACGAGTGGAGGATAGAGGAGCTTCTTAAAGAAGGAGTAACAGGTCTGTGAGGGACAGAATATTGCTTGCTTGTTGAGGCTAAATACTTATTTTCTGCACCATTATACAAATTAATTCTTTAAAAATCATACAATGTGATTTCCTGGATTTTTCTTTTACATTCTGTCTTTTACAGTTGAAGTGTAGCTATGATGAAAATTACAGATTTCTCTCTTCTTATTAGGTAGGATAACTTGCACAATCAGTTGCTGCCAAATACTTTTTTGCCCCTCTGTATGTGATGGCTGGTGTACTCCTGCCTTTATGGTTAATATTCTGAGTCTTCCACCTGATTGTGTCTGAGCTCACTGAAGCTCCAGCTCAGGAATCTCCCTGTGAACTGGTTGAACTGGTGTTTATTGGTGTCTTCCAGTTGTGCCGTCCAGTCCCACCATGGCCGTGTCCAACTGTAACTCGTCTCATGGAGTTTTCTCCTTCTCGGCTGCCGTCAAACAGAAGAGCGCCTTCGCACCGGTTGTCCGGCCTTCGGCTTCACCTCCTCCTCCTCCCAACTGTTCAGGTGGCAACGCCAACGGACTGCAAGGTGAAGACCCGCCCCCTTTACTCTCTCTCTGTCGTTCTTCTCTTTCCCACAGCTCCACCTGCTGCTGTTTAAAACTGTCCTTGTGCCGTGTCAAACATGATGAGAGACCACCATTTAAACCATTTTAAACCGCTAAACCCTTCTGAACGAGTTTATCCCTCTGAACCAATCAGTTCATTTTTAAACTAATCCCAGCTTTTCATTTTCAGCTCAGTTTGCAGTTCTGGTTCAGCCCAACCAGGACGACACACAGCCTTTGACCTTTCTGTGGTTATCTTGTTTCTGCTCTGATGGATGAGAATCAAATATCTGTGGTGGCTTCCTCTGTAAACAGTCTGTGGTAGAGTCCTGTTAGAGCTACATGGGAGTGACAGGCCCACCATGTTTTATTCACTCAGAGTCACAGATACATCGTCTGAACACACACACTGTGAACCGACAGTGTTCAGTCAGTGTGTGATGTCAGTGTTTCTGACAGAGAGGTTTGTCCACTCTTAAATATTCATGTGGCTCTCAGCCTCCACAAAGGCCACAGAGTGGTGAATGTGTGTGTGTTTGTTAACTTGCAGCGCTGCAGTATTACCTCTGAATGAAGCCAGTTTGAACAGTGATAACTGCAGCACAAACAGACATTTATCTCTATTATTATTATTTATTATTATTATTATTATTATTATTATCACTTTCCAGTAGAACATGAGAGGAGATGCTGTAGAGCTGCAGGAGAAACAAGAAACAAACATTGGGGACATTTTCATTGATAACTGTTGTTTTTTCTGATGATGAGGCTTTTCTTCTTCTCCTTCTTCTTCTTCCTCTGCAGCCATGTCAGGCCTTGTCGTTCCTCCAATGTAGAACATTTCCTTGCTCCTTCCTCCCCTCCCTCTTCACCCACAGCCTCGAGCAACAATCACCTCAGAGGGGGAGGGGCAAGTGGTCTCTGTAGGTGGAGTCTCAGGCATCTGCTGACCAATCAGAGAGCTGCTCCTGTCTGTGAATGGACAAAGAAGATCATGAAAAAGCCTTTTTGTGCAGCACTTTTCTGCAGGTGCTTCTACCTTCTGTTCTCGCTCTGATGTCTAGTCTCTGTTAATATAAACATTTCCTCTGCTGGGTTGGGCTCTTTAAAAATGACAAAGATTGAAGGTAAAACCGGCTGTTTTTATCTGACATTACCAAGTGTTACCTGTGTGATGTCACAGAGACCTTTGGAGGTGAAGATGAGACTGAATGTGGGCGGAGCAAACATTCAGTGACCTCATTCTGAACTCCTACAGGATCCTGGTTTGTATTTGTTACACCTTCCAGGAGGAACATTCAACATCTAGTTCTGAACACCTTTAATTGATTACTTGGTTGTCTGATGAAAACTGAAACATCTCACTTATTTAAATCCTTTCATTTCTTTTTAAACACAAAGTTGTGGTAAAGCACTGTAAAAAAAAAGAAGAAGCCCCCCCCTCTGATAATTTTGGCCCCGCCCACCACCTGGTTTTTAACGCCTTCACTGTAAAAACTAACCCTGCATTGCATCCTAAATGATCACTGAAGCGGTCTGTCCTCTCGTTCGCTCTCGGCCCGAGCCCCTCCCATTGTTCAACGTCCCGCCCCATCACTTAAGCCCCGCCCCATGTCTTTGTGTGGGTTTTGTGATTTTTGCTGAATTCGTAGCTAACTTTGTCAATACTGTGGTTGATGACGCCCCTTCTGTCACTGTGGCGACCTGTTTTTGTATCATAAAAAATCAAAATATTTATATCAGATTGTTTTTAGTATCACTGGATGTTTGTCATATCGTCTCCAGACGTGCGTGTGCATGTGTTGTTGCCACACCCAGCGACATTATTTTATATCACGTATTTATAGAGCTGTCAGTCAAAGCTGCTGTCCAATCAGCTGCGCCTGTTTGTTTTTAATGTAAACCGTGTTGTAACTTCTCCACAGTGAATAAAGTCATCAGGTCGCTCTGACAGACTCTGTCACTTTCTTTCCTGCTTCACAACACCAGCTTGAAAGGATCTGTCTAATGTCTAATTGTCCAGCTGAATTTAAAATCAGAGAGCACAGAGAGTAGCTCCGGAGAGTAGGCTAAAAGTTGACAGGAAGAGAGGAACAGATTGGAGAACCAGAGAGGTTCACAGACACGGTCAAAAAGAACTCACAGGACAGCAGAATCTCTGGTCCAATTAAACCCAGGAGAATATGAGGAAAACGTCAAAACATTAAAGGGAAAGCAAATGGTTTAATGAAACATTACTTCCTCCAAAGAATGGTTTTGTCTTCACTTCAGCTTTTTCAATGACCCTGGTCAGAGCAGACCTTGCTCCTGGTCTCTGGTGGTTTCAGCCTCAGATCAGAGTGCTGATGTTGCTACATGCTCCAACATGTGACAGGAAGTTTAGGGTGGCTGATGGAGGTCATGTGATCAGAGGTGACAGAGACAGTTTAATATTCAGCTCAGCAAGAAGCTGCTGTTTTATCTCTTTAATTCAGCTCAGATTATTAAAGCACAAACAGAGAAAACTGAAATTAACTTCTGTTCACACAAAAGCACAAACAGGAAATGATTAAGATGAATCTGTGATAACATGAACAGCTCATTACGACTTAGACACTGGTTCTGTCAGGTTTCACCTCCAATTTTCTCCATCTGAGGCTCCAGGTGACGCTGTTATTTAATCATGTTAGGCTGAAGAGAAGGGATGAGGAGGTTGAGCTATGAATTGCTCTGACTGGGTTAGGAACAGAGATAAATAATAAAAAACCTCCAGATCTAGGAGACCTCGCACAGAAAACATTAAGTTTCCTTCAGGGGGGAAAGTCCTGCCTACTGCAGAGAATCCTGCAGAGCAGCACCAGAAAGTACCAGACCAGAAAGTACTAGACAGTATCAGACAGTTCCAGACAGATCAAAAATTATCAGATCAGAAATAGAGCTGTACCAGGCAGAGTGGAGGCAGAGTTCGTGGACGTTCCCGAAAGGGTGTCGATAATGTTTCATGAACAATTCTTTGCTCAATTCAATTCAGTTCAGTTCATTTATAAAGCGCCTATTCACAAGAAAATTCATTTCAATTGAATCATACAAACATTCCAATCAGTTAAAAAGTGTTCTGTCTAAGGAAACTCAACAGATTGCATCAAGTCGTTGACTTGCTGTCATGACGAAAGTTTTTAGTGACTCTCAAGGGCGACAATCACCAGACAGCGATTGGCAGGTTTCAGAGTGTTTATTTTTAAAACAGGGAAGTTGTCCTGAGCGAACTCTGGCGGGCTAGAACCGGAAGGTGGAAGTCAGGGGGGAATCGCTTGTCGTGGATGACTGGAGAGGGGAACAGGTAAGCAGTTAGGCAGGGCAATGATGGAATGTCAGAGCAGAAGGATGTCGAGGCTGCTGGCTTACGTGACAGATGGAAGTTTCCAGACTTAGAGGAGGTAAGCAGGATGCAATGGCTTGAGTTTGGCTGGGGATGGTGGTTCAGTGGAAGAGTGACCGGTCTCTCTCTGCAGGTGGAGCGATGGAGGGTTGTCCTGATTGAGTTTTCCAGAAGGTGAGTGTGGTAAGAGTCTTTCCAGGGGAGAGCAAACGTGGAGGCTGACCAAGGGAGATTCGGAGTGGGTCGGAGGAGGAACGGCCGACCACTGGAGTTGGGTCTGCAACGAGGACAAGGAAGGTCAGAGAACAATTCGTGGAAGAATCACTAATACTCAGAGGCTGTAAGTAACCCAAATTGGCCTTGTACCACATAGGGAGCGAAACCATCTGGCGTCAGCCTCCAGGAACAGCTCTCCTTAAATACTGCTGTGGATAATGAGGCTTGATAGACTGCACCTGGAGTAGCACTGCCGGTCATACCCTGCTGAGAGAGGTAGGAGGAAACAAAACACCAACATCCAGTGCACAACCACTGAACCCTAACACTTGCAGCATTCACTCCTCCTGGACCAACATGTAGCGACAGTAGACAGTCGCCTGCGTTGTGTCGTTGACTTCACAGCAATTCCTCATACTGATCAAGCATGTAGCGACAGTGGAGAGGAAAAACTCCCCTTTAACAGTCTTGGAAACACAGCCATGGCTACAGGACCAAAACACAGCCCTCTCGCCGGTAGGAGTGCTGATCACACAACACTTGGCTTCAACAGAAAGAGGGGGAGTGGTGATCGGCCAAACTCGAACCAAACCAGCTGCTGCCCTGAACTTCTTCCCCTTTTGCCCTTGAGAACAACCGGACTCACATCGGGGAAGAACAACGCACATCAAACTTCGCTGGTGAGGTTTGGAGCTTCTTAGATCCAGAAGACACTACAGCCTGCCGATAGATCAGGTGAACTGTACTCGGCTGATAAAATAAGTCCTGAACCTGGCTTGTTCAAACTCTGCCGAAGGAATCTCTGACTTACAGATTCCACCCTTGTTAACGCTGCTGCTGAACTGCCTGCTACGGGAGCCAATAGCTGAATGAGCTGAGGACACGCTGCAGCTGCTTGAGTCGTGCTGCACACCTGGAGCCGCTGAGCCAGGAGCTGCTAAGCTGAGGAGACAACCCGACGTCTGAGCCGGCGGTGGCTAGCTAGCCACGGAACCCCGAGGTCTCACTGCTAGCGGTGAACACATGTAGCTGTTAGCCTGACTGCTAATGGCTGGTTCTCTCCTTTTATGGCTCGAGTTTCCCTCGACATCAATCTTCAACGGAGATCTAAGAATCGTTTGATGTAAGGTTGTGTCTGGGCAGAGGTTAATTAGCTTAGGAATACGCTCTTAAGGTTGGTTTTTGTCTATTTTGTCGGGTTATTGCTGCATTTGTAAGATTTAATTCTTCAGATCGCTTGGGTATAACAGGCCTGTGGTATGAAAAGTATTTTTAAAGATTTATGATGACTCATGCAAAAGGAGCTACTCCGTTCGACCAGTTTTTCTTTTGTTCTTTGGTGCTAAGCTAAAATAGTGTCTCTAAGGTCTGCGACCTACATTAGTTCGTATAAGTCGTTTTTGAAACCGCGTTTATAGAATGTCCAAACACAAAATTAGATCAATCACTGCAGTGATGATTCATTAAATAGAATAAATTCTCCAAAAGGTTATTGATTTCTAATTCAGCAAATGATTTAATGAAACATTACTTCCTGTAAAGAATGTTTTTGTCTTCACTTCTGCTTTGCATTGTGAATTGGTGGTTTGAAAACAAACCAAAGGAACTACTCGTCTTAAACTAATTACAGTTAGTTTAGACTAACTTCACTAGCTTCACTCTCAAAACTCTTCTCAACAAGCCTTTAAGCTTACATATTCATACTGAACTGCGACATTATTGTTTCTACTTCTTTGCATATTTGTCAATTTTACGGTTTTACTTTTGGTAGATAGTTTTATCATTCATTCATTCTTTCTTTTTCCTTGTAGTTTAGTTGTGTGTTACTAGCTAAATGAGTTTGTTTATAAAGCATTTTAACTTAAGGTTGAATTATTTTTGTAATAAACACGTTAACTTGTAATTTGGAAAGTCATTGTTTGTTATTGTTCCACATACATGTGTAGTAACTTTCTGTTCAAAGAACGCCAAGAACTTATTCCTTCATCTATTGTTTAATCATCTCAGCCTTATCAGGCAGGTAATCATAAACATTAACTGAGACTGAACTATTTGGGTATTATTATATTACCTGGATCCCAGGTGGTGCCCCAAACTTGCTAATTTTGACATAAAATTATTTATCTTTTTAATAATTGCCCTAAGCAGCTATTCATAATTATTCATAGTGAAAACCTACCTATCTGTGTCACAACAACAGGAAGAAACCTCCAGCAGAACCACAACCAGAACCAGGCTCAGTAGGAGCGGCCATCTGCCACGACCATCTGGGGGTTCAAGAAGACAGAGCAGAGACACAGAAAGAACAGAAGATCTGATATAAGAGAACTTTCTATGTTACAGAAAGTAAAAAGTTGACAAAAGGACACAGAGGATGTTCAGTTACTGGGAGCATCATCCCCGCCGACATGATACCAGACCAGGTGGTCACATGACTCCATGTTACTCTAAGTGCAGCTCCAGATTCTCAGCAGGATTTACAGAGATGAAGAGATGAAACTTGACAGCAGCTGCTGGAGGGCTGATGAAGTCCTGCTGGTGGTTAAAAGATGAAGTCAACGTTCTGTGTGAAGAAACATTTATAAAAGATGTTTCTGTGGTTTTCTGTGGTACAATAACATGTCAGTGCTCCGGTCCCCATAGTCAGACCAGCATCTGTGACGTTCTCTGAGGTCCCAGCCTTGCAGGTTTTATTTGCTCTGAGCTGCATCAGAATTTTAATAAGGACATCCAGACAGAAACCCTTTGAGATTATCTTCAGTCTGTTTCACTAAAAGTTTCTGAAGAAACAAACGGGAGCTGATCTTTTCCCCTCAGAACCTGCAGAGTCCTCCTGACCCAGCTCCAGTACCTGTCGTCAGTTCAACTGGAGCTTTGCACTCATCAGAGGTCTGTGGAAGACAAACATGTTTAATGAGACCACAGGAGGCGCTCTGTCTGTCAGACTGATGCTCTCCATTACTGCTGTTCAATAGACTGACTATTGATTGGTCCGATATGGATCGCTCCTCTGTGTGTGTGTGTGTCCGTCTGTTTAACTGTGCTGACTGAAGGTGTGTGTAAGAATCAGCATGTCCCGCAGTCACGTCCAGCTCGTTAACACACCTGTTACCTTGTTAGGGATTTTAATTGGATCGTTCAGAGTCACCTGACCTGTCTTAATGAGCAGAGACAAACTTTCAGAAGCTCTTAAGGTAAAAACAAAGTTTCTTTCTACAACTCAGCTGTTGAACTTACTTTCCTCTTGCAGAATGAGGTCTCATGGAGCTGCTGAGCTCTTCAGTCAAAGCAAACAGTGTTTCAGTTTTTCTCAAGGACCATGAACGCAGCATAGCAGAACTCTTTGTATCTTGCAGATATTCAACACAGCGGCAGTAAAACTCTACAGGTTGTTGTTTCTCTGGGAGGAGAACAGTCAGGGTAGGTTCATCCAGACTCTTCAGGTTCATTTGGATTCCTCTGAGATCATCTGGGCAGGCTTTGTTGTGCCTCTAAGAACTTAATGACGATCAAAAATACAAAATAATTGCATTAAAAGCCTAAAGAGCTAAATCCATAAGTGAAGCCATTCAGCAGTAGAAGCACTGATTTGGGAAAAACTCTGAAGAAGAACGGAAAAAATCTCTAACAGGAGGTAGTTCTTCATGTTTGGACCTTAATTAACCAGATTGCACCGGTACCAATGACCAGAAGAACCACCTAGACCGTCCGTCTGCTGGAGGACTTTCTATAACACACAGAGACACTCGGACCTCCTACACGGACCATCTCTCTGCATCATGAGTAGACCACTGCTGAGGATCATAGCTTGAGATCCTCCACTCACCATCATGCTGATGGTCCTCCAGCCCCATAGGGTCAAAGACAGAATATGGTAAGGATTGTATTTCTAATGAGCTTCTAGACCAAACTGAGGGCTCTCCTGGAATCATAGCTAAAATAATCGCTTTGCCTAACACAGAACAAGGAACACCACAGAACCTCAGGTGAATTGTTCTAATCACTGGTTCAGTTGGTTTAATCTGGGTTGGGCTGAGCCCAGCCTACCTTAACCATACTAACCCTCATTTATCAATAATCTTTTTTTTCTGTGGGATAAGATCTCTGCTGTGACTCCATCTCACCAGACCTCATCCCTCCTCCAATCAGCCTTCCTGCGGGGTTCTGTTCATCTCAGAACCATCTCAGGGGAGAAATATTCAGCCTCCACATCTTTATCTCCACCCAACTCCACCCCAGTATCAGCATGCATTCACCACCTCACTGCCCAGGTGTTAACCAGGCAAGCCCCGCCCCTAACACACAGTAGGGAGTGATCAACAGTTCAGTGAGTGATTATTGTACAGTCCTTTAGACACATGCACTTTATTACAAACACCATTAGCGTTTTTGGATGAAGACCGGGATGTAAATGTTCTCCAACATTCAGAAGATAAAAAACGTAAAAAGCAACTGAAGTCAACAAACTGGACCTGGTCCAGTACATCAGGGAGGATAATGACCAGAATCAAGCCCATTTTATTTATACAGCGCTGCTGTACATAAAATTCATGAAGAATAAAACTAATGAATTAAAAGACAAAGCAATAAAACAACAACAAAATGAATAAAATGTGCTCAAACCAGATGAAAAAAATCAATAATTCAAATAAGAACCAAAACAACTTGGAAAACATCTCATCATGATGAAGTAGCAGAAATGTTTGGTTTGTAACTGCAGATGTATTGTTATAAGCTTGGTGCTCAGAGCTTCATCTTATCACACAGAAACACTCCTGAACTTCCAACCCAACAGAACCCAACACATTTACTCTAGTTCAGCCCGACCCGCTCACTGTGAGACATTAAGGCAGTCTGCAGATCAATCAGCCAATTGCTTCGCCAGGTCTGCAGCCTCTGTGTCGCCGTGACGACCAAGGTGAGGGCATCCCCTGGAGAGCAGCCATGTTTGTTGATTAAACTAAAACAGGACAAACAAAGAGACAAAACAAACTAATTACCAGCAAACACAGCGAGCATCTGAGAGCGCTAACGAGGCTTAACGAGGTCACATTGTGTTTACACAGAAGAGGCCAGAGTGGGTGTGTGTGTGGGTGTGTGTGTGTAGTTTGTTAGCAGAATGCTAACAGGATGTAGCAGCATGAGGATAACGTTCCATCAGTTTCCAGAACAGAATCACAGAACTGAATAATTGATGCTTCAGAGACACTAAAACACTGTCTGCTTTAATAAATCAACGTTTGTGTGTGTATGTGCTGAATGAAAGATCAGCTGCCATGTTAACAGATGAATTATAAATCAACACATTAGGAAACCAGTCTGTCAATCATACACACAGACTCTGACCCACAAACATGCTACAGAAACACGTGGGGGAGGGGAGCCTAAAATGGATGGAGGAACAACAAAGTAGAAAGGAGGAGAGGAAGTGAAGGAAGGAAGCCAGAGGAAGAAGAGAAATGTAAGGGGGGGGGGGGTCCAGCCTGTCAGAGAGCAGTTATTAATATCTATAAGTGGATTCACCGCTCACGCCCCGTCAGACTGTAACTGAGTTTCATGGCTCTAAATATGATCCATGTGTGTTGTCACGGCGACGTGTGAGTGATTATCATCCGGCCTCCCAGATATTAGACACACTAACACTGAAAGGGTTCAGGCTGACCAGAAACCATCAGAACCTGACCATCTGTAGGTCAGAACACGATCGCCTGTAGGTCAGAACCTGTCCATCTGTAGACCAGAACTAGACCGTGTGGTGGGGGCGCTATGGTGCGTGGCGTAGAGTAGACGTGTCCTCCACTACCTCCCAGAGAGCTTGACTTTAACATTTTTTTGTTGTTGTACCTTTTTAGAAAATAAAACTTTTTGTCTGCTTTTAAAGTTGTTAGAAGACCATTTATGTGTACTGGTTCGACCTAAATACCGCAAAAATGTACAACACTCGCCAAAAACAGGATTCCCAGAAAATAGGCCGGAAAACACAGCCGCCTTCTGATCCAGAGACACCGGCCTTGGAAAGTGACAATGTTAGCAACTTGGATGCTAGAATACAAGCTATGATGGACTCGCTCAAGAGTGACATATTCACTAAAGTGGACACTGTTGCTGTAAGTCTGCACTCTGAGATCGTCCGTCATAGGGGAACTAAGAGCTTCATTTGAACCACTTCAGCGACTATTTGACTCTAATGAAACGGCATTGAGGAACCTCAATAGCAGGCAGCTAACGACCATAGCTCCTGTATTGGTGAACTCAAGGCTACAGTCAGCAAACTAACCACTCAAGTGAACCGTTTGGATGAAAAGTGCGAGGACTTGGAGAGTTGATCTCAAAGAAATAATATTGGTGTGGCTGGTGTACTGAAGGAAATGGAGGGACCACGTTCCACTGATTTTATTGCGGAGTTGCTAAAGGACTTAAGGGACTGGAAGAAAAGCCACTGCTCGATCGTGCGCGCACTACCTACGAGATAAACCCGGGGCTAGGAGTCAGCCTCGGCTAGATTTCGGCTGGATTTTGTGATCTTTACAAATTATGTCGGTACATTTGTTCATTTTCTGAGTCAGGTTCCTCTCAGGTAAGCACACCCCTTTGGTTGGAGCTGTTCTGGAGCGTTTTGGACTGTTTTTAGCTAAGCATGGGTTTGCGTGCATCTCTGTTGGGTGGATGCTAGCTTTGGGGTGCTGTGGGAGGTCCTGGTTGTTACTGGGTTTATGTTACATTTATATTGTTACTGTTTTGTGTTTAATTTTTTAATACATTTTTTTACAACTGTATTCTAAACACATGCTGCTGTGGTGATGGTCTTTATGTCATTGTCACTGTTAACTTTTTTCTGCCCTTTTTTGGTGGATGGTTTGAAGGAGTGTAAACCCGGGCACTGATGGAGGTGGCCTCAAGTTTGTATCTGGAACTGTAAAGGCTTGAACTTTCCTCTGAAGCTTACCAAGGTATTAAACCATCTTAAAAATGTAGGGGCGCAGATAGTTTATCTTCAGGAGACACATGTAAAGCCAACTCCTTATTCTCAAATTGAATGTAGGTGGATTGGTCAGACGTATTACTTATCATTTCTTAGTAAGTCTAGGGCTGTTACCATCATATTACATAAATCAATTCCATTTGTTTGTTCTGAGGTAGTGTCTGATCCAAATAGCAGATATTTGATAGTGACTGGCACACGATATAGTAATCAACTGATTGTGGTTAATGTGTTTTCCCCAAACTGGGACGATGCAGAGTTTTCTAGACAACTCTTCTCTACCCTTCCAGACATGTCCTCCCACTCACTCAGCTTGGGTGGGGAGTTTAATTTTTGGTTGAACCCACATCTTGACCGTTCCTCTGTTAAGACTGTTTCACTTTCAAAATCAGCTAAAGTTATTAAATATTTCATGGAGAATATCTCAATTATGGATCCTTTGCATTTTTTAAATCCCACAAGTAACGTTTACTCCACTTTCTCTCCCGTGCATCGCACTTATACTCGAATTGATTATTTTTTACTAGATAACAGACTTCTTCCTTGTCTAACCCCTGCCTCTTGCTCATATGAACCTGCTATTTCAGATCATTCAACGGTTGTACTTAATGTTAGCTTTAGAGGTTTTAACCAATCACACTGTCCTTGGCGTTTTAATATGCGTCTACTGTCTGATGAAGAATTTGTAATGATCTCTTGCCAAATTGTTTTGTTTCTGGATACTAATAGAACCCCTGATGTTTCTGCATCTGTTCTTTGGGAGACATTAAAAGCTTACATTAGAGACTAAATTATTTCTCACGTGAGTCGTGATAGAAGAGAAAAGAAGGAAAGGTTAGTCGCTCTAACCAATCGCATTGCCCAATTAGACGCCATATATGCCACTTCTCAGACTTCTGAGATATATAAGGAACGCCTTACAGCTCAATCAGAGTTTAACACACTGGCTGCAGATCGTGCTGTTGAATTGTTTTTTAAGACTAGTAGTACATACTTTGAACAGGGTGACAAAGTGGGTAGACTATTGAAACATCAATTGCGGCAGACTGCTTCATCTCATCAGATACCGGAGGTTGCCACGTCTTCAGGCACCACAATAGACCCAGAAAAGATAAACAATGAGTTTAAGAGTTATTATGCATCCTTATATTCATCAGTGTCAAACGTGGAAAAGCAGGATTTTGATGTTTATTTCTTACACTTAGAAATCCCCCAAGTCAATTAAGATATAGAAGAACAATTAGAAACCCCCAAAAACCGCTCTAGAACGTTTTGGTGCTCTCAAGGCAATGCAGTCTGGCAAATGTCCGGGACCAGACGACTTTCCTGTAGAGTTTTATAGGTCCTTCCAGAGAAAACTTCCCCCAGTCTTGATTGATGTGTTTAATGAATCCTTTATGATAGGCAAACTTCCCCTGCACATAACCAGGCATCAATTTCCCTTATTCTAAAAAAGGACAAGGTTCCTCTTAGTTGCTCTTCTTATAGGCCCATTAGTTTATTGAATGTAGGTTTTAAACTCTTGTCCAAGATGCTTGCTCTTTGTTTAGAAACTATTCTTCCAGGTATCATCTCTCCTCCTGATCAAACAGGGTTAATTAAAAATAGACCTTCCTTTTTTAATTAGATACAGCTCTTTAATACTATTTGTAATCTTCCATCGACAACTTTACCACGAGCAATCATTGAGTGGGCATACCTATTTTACACCATGGACAAATTTGGTTTTAGGGAAAATTTCATTACATGGTTTAAGCTTTTATGTGTCTCACCTCTGACTTCAGTTAAAACAAATAATGATCAGTCATCTTACTTTCCTCTTTATCGTTCTACGCGTCAAGGATGTCCCATGAGCGCTCTTTTACTTACTGTGGCAATTAAGCCTCTTTCCATTGCACTTTGATGTGACCCTTAAATAAAGGGAATTATCAGTTGGGGGCAAGAACAGAAAACATAATTATATGCAGATTTTCTTCTTTTATTTGTAACTAACTTTCCAGTATCAGTCCCAGCCGGACATTCTGTTCTTCACTCGTTTGGATCTATATCTGGTTATAAGTTCAATCTAGGTAAGGGTGAACTTCTTCCTCTTAATAAGGCAGTACATGAATATCCACGTCATACTTTATCATTTAAGGTTGCTCAGAATGAGTTAAAATATCTTGGGATTCAGGTCACTGGTAAAATTAAGGATCTTTATCGCGCTAATTTTACTCCTCTTCTAACTCAAGTGCAAAAGGATTTTGATCATTGGTTAGTGCTGAACTTGTCGTTAACTGGTCGGAATAATAGTATTAAGATGAATTTCCTCCCCAGATTTCTATGTTTGTTTCAGTCTTTGTCAATTTTTGTTACATAAAGTCTTTTTTCATAAATTAGATGTCATTATTTTGGATTTTATTTGGAACAAGAAAACACTAAGATTACACAAACAGTTTCTGCAGAGGCCAAAGAAGTTGGGAGGTATGGCCCTGCCCAATCTGAGGTTTTATTATTGAGCAGTGAACCATATATTTTGATCACAACATATGAGAACACATGGAGGGGAGGGGAGGTGGGAGGATCTCCCGCACAGCAGAACCAGGTTGCAGCCAATCAGCGTGCCCATACTGCCCATTATACAGGAGTGGGAGGGAGATTCAGGATAGGGGAGGAGGTTGAACCCAATTAGCGTGTGCATGTCTGTGGTTGAGGCATGAACGTGCGTGTGTGAGTAAGTGAGTCTGTTAACTCTCCCCCAGTTCAAACCCAGTGTCTTGTCAACAAGATGTGATCTACGACCTCAATGAGGGCTGAATCCGAGGAGCTCGCAGGTTTCAATAGAGACTCCAAACAGCTGAATCGGGGGGTCAGTTTCCATCCAGCTGGCTGAGAACTTCTCCAAGTTGTTTCCACGCAGCACACGAGTCCCTAAACCGCAGCCAGCTTTCTAGTCAAAGCATCTAGCTTGCCTTGTTGCTCATATTGCACATGAGTCTTAATGTTAACAGTACATCAATTTGTAGAGCTCAGACAGCTTGCCACTTGCTGCCGACAGCTTTTGAAGCTTGTGATACATCAGGAATCCACCAATGCCAACAACAGCATAAACCCGGTAATCAGTAATCCAATACAATAAATATCTTCGACGTCCTCCACGGACAGCAGTGAGAAACACATGATCTTCAAATCCATGGTTGAGAATTTAGAAGGTTTAGGAGGGAAATGCAGAAAGAGGCTGTAGATAAGCTGACAAGACAGAATCAAATCAAATCAAACTTTATTTATAAAGCGCTTTTCATACAAGAAGTTGCATCACAAAGTGCTTTACAGATTAAAATGACCCCACATAAAACCACCTTCCCTTCCCTCCCCCACAGATTTAAAAGCATGGTCACAGTTATACCCCCCTCCCCCCAACCCATCTCCCATGCACACACACAGTTAAAAGAAAAAGTTAAAAGGACATCTGGCTGAGTGCAGATGAACCATGCAAGGAAACGCCATCAGAGGAGCCATCTGCACCGGCAGCGGTAGACTAACAGCAGCAGCCGAGGCACCGACACAGGGCGCCCAGTGGAGGCAAGGCCAAGACCCCCACCTCCACCCAAGCTCCACCTGGAGAGCAGCTACAGCCGACCACCGCTCCCGGGGCAGAGGGCTCCCACAGAGGAAACACTGGAACGGGGATTAAGATAAATTAAAGTATAAAAAGAAACAGTAAATTAATGTGCTAAGATTAAATAGTAAAACTGATAAAAATATAATCATATTAAACATGCAGAGAAATTAAACAAACGGTAATAAATAATAATCAGTTAAAAGCTCGGCTAAAAAGGTGAGTCTTGATCCTGCTCTTAAAAACATGAACGTTCTCTGAGGTTCTCCAGCAGCCTGTTCCAGAGGTGAGGGCCATAATAACAGAAAGACGCCTCACCATGACTGTGTGTCCTGACTTTAGGGATGACAAGGAGACGGCTGCAGAGGAGCGCAGAGACCGCGAAGGTTTATATGGTAAAAGCTGTTCAGAGAGATAAGAAGGCCCAAGACCATTAAGACACTTAAAAACCATTAAAAGAACCTTAAAGTCGATCCTAAGACACACGGGGAGCCAATGCAATGATTTTAAGACCGGTGTAATGTGTTCCCGTCTCCTGGTCTTCATCAGGACACATGATGCTGAGTTTTGTAGTAGTTGTAAACCTGATTTACTCTTTTTGGGAAGACCAGAAAGCAGGGCATTACAGTAATCAATTCTACTGGAAATAAAAGCATGCATCAGTGTCTCCGTGTTGGCCCGAGAGAGAATGGGGCGGAGTCTGGCGATGTTCTTTAGTTGATAAAAACCTATTTTAGTGATATTTTTTATGTGAGGAATAAAAGTCAGCTCAGAGTCAAAAATCACGCCCAGGTTCTTCACTTGTAAAGAGGGATTAAAAGACAGTGATTGTAGTTTTGGTAAAAGTTTCTCTCTCTGAGCCTCAGGACCGATGAATAAAACTTCAGTTTTGTTCTGGTTGAGCTGGAGAAAGTTTTCTGCCATCCAGGATTTAATGTCTAAAATGCAGTTAAAAAGTGCATCCATTGGCCGTGTGTCATCGGGAGACATGGAGATGTACAACTGTGTATCATCAGCATAACTGTGAAAGTTAACTCCATGTCTTCTGATGACGCTGCCAAGAGGGAGCATATAAAGGTTAAAAAGCACTGGGCCTAAAATCAAACCCTGGGGAACACCACATGTAATCCTATGGACCTTAGAGGAGCAGGTATCTAAACTTACCATAAAGTCCTGTCTGTGAGATAGGATGTGAACCATTAGTGAACTGCACCAGAGAGGCCGATCTGTTTTAAACGGGTTAAAAGAATAGTGTGGTCTACTGTATCGAAGGCAGCGCTTAGATCCAGTAGAACCAACACTGTCACCTTCTGGGCATCGTAGTTTAATCTAAAATTATTTAAAATCTTCAGAAGGGCGTCTCTGTGCTGTGGTTCACCCTAAAACCAGACTGATATTCCTCCAGGACATTGTGCTCATTAATAAAATCATTAAGTTGAATTAAAACAAGCTTTTCTAAAACCTTGCTTAAAAATGGTAAGTTAGATACTGGTCTAAAATGATTAAAATCATTAAAATCTAAATTGCTCTTCTTCAACAGGGGCCTCACTTCCGCCCCTTTAAAGGC
>OY747721.1:577500-635000 GCA_963556495.2 Valencia hispanica | reverse complement strand
TGGCCTAACGGTACCTATCAGCTGCTTCAGGGGTCCCACAAGCCAAAAAGACGCGGTAGGACTCCTTCTTCAACCTGACAGCATCCCTTACCGCTGGTGTCAACCAGCGGGTTCGGGGGTTGCCGCCGCGACAGGCACCGACCACCTTACGGCCACCGCTTCGGTCAGCCGCCTCGACAATGGAGGCGCGAAACATGGTCCACTCGGACTCAATGGCCCCCGCCTCCCCCGGGTCGTGTTCAAAGTTCTGCCGGAGGTGTGAGTTGAAGCTCCTTCTGACAGGAGACTCTGCCAGACGTTCCCAGCAGACCTTCACAACACATTTGGGCCTTCCAGGTTTGTCCGGCGTCCTCCCCCACCATCGGAGCCAACTCATCACCAGGTAGTGGTCAGTGGACAGCTCAGCCCCTCTCCTCACCCGAGTGTCCAGAACATGCGGCCGCAGATCAGATGAGACGACAACCAAGTCGATCATTGAGCTGCGGCCTAAGGTGTCCTGGTGCCAAGTGCACATATGGACACCCTTATGCTTGAACATGGTGTTCGTTATGGACAATCCATGACGAGCACAGAAGTCCAATAACAAGTCACCACTCGGGTGGACTTCAATGTCCACGTGAACATTGAAGTCCCCCAGCAGAACAACGGAGTCCCCGGGAGGAGCACTCTCCAGCACCCCCTCCAAAGACTCCAAAAAGGGTGGGTAATCTGATCTGCTGTTTGGTGCGTAAGCGCAAACAACAGTCAGGACCCGTCCCCCACCCGTAGGCGGAGGGAGGCTACCCTCTCGTTCCCCGGGGTAAACCCCAACGTACAGGCGCCAAGATGGGGGGCAACAAGTATGCCCACCCTAGCTCGGCGCCTCTCAGCGGGGGCAACTCCAGAGTGGAAGAGAGTCCAACCCCTCTCGAGGAGACGGGTTCCAGAGCCAGAGCCGTGTGTCGAGGCGAGTCTGACGATGTCCAGTCGAAACCTCTCAACCTCGCACACCAGCTCCGGCTCCTTCCCTACCAGAGAGGTGACATTCCATGTCCCGAGAGCCAGCTTCTGCAACCGAGGATCGGACCGCCAAGTTCCCCGCCTTCGGCCACCGCCCATCCTACACAGCACCCGACCCCAATGGCCCCTCCCACAGGTGGTGAGCTCAAGGGAAGGGGGACCCATGTAACCTCTTCGGGCTAAGCCCGACCGGGCCCCATGGGTAGAGGCCCAGCCACCAGGCGCTCGCCAACATGCCCCGCCTCCAGGCCTGGGTCCAGAGGGGGGCCCCGGTGACCCGCTTCCGGGCGAGAGAACACTGAATCCAATTGACTTTTCCATCATAGGGGTCTTTTGGGCTGCACTATGTCTGATTCCTCACCTAGAACCAAATATCCATGGGTGACCCTATCAGGAGCAAAAGCCCCTGACAACATAGCTCCTAGGATCATTGGGACACTCAAGCCCCTCCACCACGATAAGGTGGCAGCCCAGGGAGTCAACAAACATTAAAAGTTTAATTTGAAAGAAAAATATTGAATCTGGCAGCCACTAAACTTTTAAATAATAATAAATAAATGAGTAATAAAACTCATCATCAGTCACTAATCCTATTCTACTCAATACGTAATAAAGACATTAAGAACATAGTCCCTCCAGCATGTCCTGGGTCTTCCTCTGGGTCGGCTCCTCACCAAGGAGGCGTCCATCCTGACCAGATGCCTGAGCCACCCCAGCAGATTCCTCTCGCTGTGGAGGAGCAGCGGCTCTACTCTGAGCCCCTCCCAGAGGAACGAGAATCTCCTCCTATCTCTGAGGGAGAGCCCAGACACCTTGAGGAAGAAACTGCGCCTCTATCCGTGATCTCGTTCTTTCGGTCACCACCAGAGCTCTGACCATAGATGAAGGGAAGGAACATAGATTGACCGGTAAATTGCTTCACCACGACAGACCGGTACAGCGCCCGCATCACTGGAGATGCTGCACCAATCCGCATATCGATCTCTCTCTACATTTTCCCCCCATTTGTGAACAAGACCCCCAGATACTTAAACTCCTCCACTTGGGGAACGATGACGTCACTGACCTGGAGGGGGACTCTTCCTTTTTCCAGCTACAGACCATGGTCTCGACTTGGAAGTTCTGATCCCTATCTTCACACTCGGTTGCGAACCGCTCCAGTGAAAGCTGTGGATCACATCTTGATGAAGCCAACAGGACCACATCATCCTTAGGCCCGATCCTTAGGCCACCAAACCGGATCCCGTCAACTCCTTGGCTGCACCAGAAATCCTGTCCATAAAGCTCAGGTGGGTTAACTAGTCAGAAGGGGGTTGAGGATGCTGATCAGGTCACATGTACCTTCGATAATGTAGCTTAGACTATCTATGATGTTATGTTGCATCAATCAATCAATCAATCTGGACGACACGTTAATGCAGAACTACAGGCCAATCTCTAAACTCCCATTCATCAGTAAGATTATTGAAAAAGCTGTGTTTCAGCAGTTAAATGGCTTCATAACAATGACAAACCGTTTTGATGCTTTTCAGTCTGGTTTCCGCACTCACCACAGCACCGAGACTGTCCTCGTCAAAGTATTTAATGACATCCGCATAAATACAGACTGTGGAAGAACCACAGTGCTGGTTCTGTTGGACCTCAGTGCAGCATTTGACACTGTTGATCATGATATTTTATTGAAACGACTGGAGAGCTGGGTCGGACTCTCTGGTACAGTACTTGGCTGGTTCGAGTCTTACCTAAAGAACAGGGACTTCTATGTTTCAATAGGAAACTTTTCATCAGAACGAACAGAAATCACATGTGGGGTGCCCCAGGGCTCCATCCTGGGGCCCCTCTTATTTAATATCTACATGCTCCCACTAGGCAAGATTATAGCGACCAATAACATTAGCTACCATAACTACGCGGATGACACTCAGCTCTACATTACAATGTCACCAGGTGACTCAGAACCCATTCAAACCCTAAATCAATGCATTGACCAAATAAATGGATGGATGTGCCATAACTTTCTCCAGCTGAATAGAAACAAAACTGAAGTGATTATTTTTGGACCCAAGGAGGAACGATCAAGAGTCAGCACACAGCTTCAATTAATACAGCTAGAAACTACTGATCAGGTTCGTAACCTAGGTGTAGTAATGGACTCAGACCTGAACCTCCAGGGTCACATAAAGGCAACAACAAGGTCAGCGTTCTATCACCTGGAGAACATCTCTAGGATTAAAGGACTGATTTTGCAACACGACCTAGAAAAACTCATCCATGCGTTTATCTTTAGTCGGATTGATTACTGCAACAGCATCTTGACAGGTCTGCCTAAAAAGTCAATCAGACAGCTGCAGCTGATCCAGAACGCTGCCGCTCGCGTCCTCACTAGAACCAGGAAAGTAGAGCACATCACCCCAGTTCTAAAGTCCTTACACTGGCTCCCTGTAGCTCAGAGAATAGACTTTAAAATACTTTTACTAGTTTATAAATCATTACATGGCTTAGCACCAAAATATGTTGAAGACCTGTTGTCATGGTACCAACCACCAAGACCACTCAGGTCCTCCAACTCTAGCCTACTAAACATCCCTAGACTCAGAACTAAACATGGAGAAGCAGCTTTGAGTTTCTATGCTCTCCTAATCTGGAACAAACTTCCTGACGAGTGTAGAGCTGCTGAAACTCTGAACTGCTTTAAATTGAGACTAAAAACCATCTGTTTAGAATTGCCTTTGAGTAAATGCTTGATGTTATATGTATGAAATGTGTTCATGCTCTCTTGCTTTTTTTTTATTTTTCTCTTGCTTTATTGTGTATCATGTATAATGTGTGTTTCTTTTATGTGTTTCTTTTAAATCACCAAATCATGTAAAGCACCTTGAATTGCCCTGCTGTTGAAAGTGTGCTATACAAATAAAATTGCCTTGCCTTGCCTTGCAATCAATCAATAAATCAATAAATTTTTAGCTATAAAGTGCTTTTTGTACAAAATTGCATCACAAAGTGCTTTACAGATTATAACTACCCCATATAAACCACATTTCCATTCCTCCCCCACAGATTTAAAAGCATGATCACAGTTATACCCCCTCCCCCCCCAAACCAACCCCCATGCACACACACAGTTAAAAGCAACAATACAAAGGACATTGAGCCGAGTGCAGATGAGCCAGGTTAGGAAACGCCATCAGAGGAGCCATCTGCACCGGCAGCAGCAGATCAACTGCAGCAGCCGAGGCACCAACACAGGGCGCCCAGTGGAGGGAAGACCAAGACCCCCACCTCCACCCAAGCTCCACCTGGAGAGCACCCAGGCAGCTACAGCCGAGGCAGAGGAAGGGCTCCCATAGAGGAAACACTGGAAAGAAGATTAAAATAACAGCTGAAGATATAAAAATAATTGGGATAAATGTGATAATATTAAATAGTAAAACATTAATAAAATGTAATCAATTAAAACATCCAGAGCAATTAAACAGACAATAATAAATTTTAATCAGTTAATAGCTAGGCTAAAAACGTGAGTCTTGAGCCTGCTCCTAACATCATAACACTGTAATAACTGACTGTTCCACATTCAGTTGTTTTTAAGCATGTTATTACTTAACTGAATAAAACACAGCATTTACATTTATAATCAGTATTTAAACTTTGGTTAAATATGGATGATTTCACGACTTCTTCTGAGCACTAAAAACTGTTAAGTTCTGTCTAACAGAAGGTCAAGATGTTAAGATGTCGAGGTTTCAGGGAACAAACTGGACAAAACTTCCCAGCAAGGCTGTAAACTTTTCCTGATTGTTTAAATCTCAGCGCTCCACCTGATTGGATGAAGGTCTCCTTTGTTTAACCGGGACCTCCAAGAAGATATCTCCTCACATCACAGTTAGCATCCAGGCTTTGAGTGAGCTTCACTAAAACGCCCTCAGGGTTCTGCAGTGAAAATCAGAGTTTAAAGTCTTGGAGAGGAATAGTCAGGAGACATGTTGGCTCTTTATGGATGTAAACCAGAGTGATCAGCTGACCTCAGGTCTCGTTGATCCGGGCACTGATCTATCTGCAGGATGTTCTCTGCTCTCTATCCTGCTGCAGAAGTCATGTTCTGATGTTTAACTGCTTAAAGTGGACAAACTACTGATGATGGAGCATTTGCAGAAATTCATCTGCTCCTCCATCAGCTCAGAAGAACCGTCAGGATCTAATAACTACCCTGCTGCATCTATCTGCTGATTGTTTCTCAGCCTCAGTTATTATTTGGATCCTCACCTGGAAAACTTGTGCCGCTGATAAATAGCAGGTGATGGATGTCGGCCCGGCTCTTCACTCCAACATGAAGAAGAGAAAGACTATTATTTCTTATCATCTTCTTAACATTATAAGCAGTGAAGTGTTATCAGGGGAGCAGAGAGGAGGTGCTCTGATAGACTGTCACCTCCTCTTCTCAGATTGCATCGCTCAGAGATGAGAGGGGGAGGACGGACTCGGGGGGGAGGACGGTGAATGACAGAGATATTACCGCTGTGGAAGATTTGAGCTGTGATTTGCTCCATGACAAATGACCCAGTGAGGAGCGCAGCAGAGGAGGAGGTGTGGACAGCGTACTGTCTGACAGCTCAAATTATAGGAGGAAATATCCTGAAATCTGCAGCTGATGGACGCCTTAACTCTACTGGAGCCACGGCTGCAAGACGGGTCTGATCCTCCACACAGGAAACAGGTCCAGATCCGACTGAAAACATAACAAAAAGCAATTTCAACTCTGCATCAAACAGACGAGTCTGAAGCAGCTACGACTGGACTACCATGCTTTGGGAAACTTCTCCGTCTCATTAACCCTGCCAGGGTGAAAACTTCTGGTTCTTCCATAATCTAATGTTGCTTTTACTGAAATGTTTCTATAATATTTTCTACATTTTACTGCAATAATCAGAGTGGCACAGTGGTATGTTTACCGTCAAAGAAGGAGAAAAATCCTTCACTTCCAGCTGCAGACAAAGACAATCATCATTATAAGTGAAAAGAAATTAGATGAATAACTGAAAAAGCTCATTAAAAATCTCAAGAGTGATTACAGGAAGATGACCACAAGTCTATTTAAGTATATTTATATAGCTCTAATTCATAACATCTCAAGGCACTTTACAAAAAAAATTCAATTCAATTTAAGATACATTCCAATTAATCCTTCAGCTCATTATTCCTTCTTCTTCTCTTTGGGGTTTTCCCTTCATGGGTCGCCACAACGAATCATCTGCCTCTATTTAATCATATCCTCTGCATCCTCTGCCTTCACACCAACTAACTTCATTAACCCTTTCACCACATCCATAAATCTCCTTTTTGGTCTTATTCTCTGCTTCCTGTCTGGTGGCTCAAACCTCAGCATCCTTCTAAGAACAAAATTGTTGTCTCTCCCCAAATCCTCCAGTTCATTATTCCAATCAGTGTAAAAGTTTTCTGTCTAAGGAATCCCAGCAGATCACATCGAGTCATCGACTTGCAGCATTCACTCCTCCTGGACCAACATGTAGCGACGGTGGAGAGGAAAAACTCCCCTTTAACAGGAAGAAACCTCCAGCAGAACCAGAACCAGGCTCAATAGGAGCGGCCATCTGCCACGACCGTCTGGGGGTTCAAGAAGACAGAGCAGAGACACAGAAGGAACAGAAGATCTGATATAAGAGTAGAGAAGAGAGGAGCCTGATAACTAAAAGATCTGCCTCCCATTCTACTTTTAGAAATCCTAGGAACCAGCAGTAAACCTGCAGTCTGAGGGCAAAGTGCTCTTTTAGGAACATATGGACCAATAAATATAAATACATAAAAAAGATAAATAATTCTAACTAATTAAAAATATAATACAATTTATCATTCATTAAAAATATTATCTAAACCAAAACTTAAAATGTAATATCTTCATAAATTCAGAACAAAAGTAGCTGCTGCAGAAAGCAGAGCAGGATTAAAATCACTGAGTAATAAATTAGTCATGTAACATTTTGACTGCTTTGTTGACTGAATAATTGTTCACTGCAGCTCTAGCATGTAATAAATAGTCTAAATGTGCATTTAAAAACAATATTATTAGTCCAATCTCCAATCCCGTCTCCAGTCCCATCTTCAAGTCTCATATTCATGTCTCATCTTCAATCTGATCTTCAGTCTTATCATTAGTCCCATCTTCATTCTCATCTCCAATCCCCTCTCCAGTCCCATCTTCAAGTCTCATCTTCATATCTCATATTAATTCCTCATCTTCAAGTCTCATGTTCATGTCTCATAATTATGTCTCATCTCCAATCTCATATTCTGTCTCATCTTCAGTCTCATCTTCAGTCCCATCTTCAATCCCATCTTCATTCTCATCTCCAATCCCGTCTCCAGTCCCATTTTAAAGTCTCATCTTCAATCTGATCTTCAGTCTCATCTTCAGTCCCATCTTCAATCTCATATTCAATCTCATCTTCAGTCTCATCTTCAATCCCATCTTCAGTCTCATCTTCATTCTCATCTCCAATCCCGTCTCAAGTACCATCTTCCGTCTCATCTTCAGTCTCATCTTCCGTCTCATCTTCAGTCTCATCTTCAGTCTCATCTTCAGTCTCATCTTCAGTCCCATCTTCAGTTCCATCTTCAGTCCCATCTTCAATCCCATCTTCAATCCCATCTTCAATCTCGTCTTCAGTCTAATCTTCCAGTACATCTTCAAGTCTAATCTTCAAGTCTCATCTTCAATCTGATCTTCAATCTGATCTTCAGTCCCATCTTCAATTCTCATCTTCAATCTCATCTTCAGTCCCATCTTCATTCTCATCTCCAATCCCGTCTCCAGTACCATCTTCAAGTCTCATCTTCATGTCTCATATTCAGTCCCATTTTCAATCCCATCTTTAAACCCATCTTCAATCCCATCTTCAAGTCTCATCTTGAAACCCATCTTCAATCTCATCTTCAATCTCATCTTCAGTCTCATCTTCAGTCCCATCTTCAATCCCATCTTCGATCCCATCTTCGATCCCATCTTCAATCTCATCTTCGATCTCATCTTCAATCTCATCTTCAGTTTAATCTTCAGTCTCATCTTCAGTCTCATATTCAATCTCATCTTCAATCTCATCTTCAATCTCATCTTCAATCCCATCTTCATGTCTCATCTTCAATCTCATCTTCATGTCTCATCTTCAATCTCATCTTCAGTCTCATCTTTAGTCCCATCTTCATTCTCATCTCCAATCCCCTCTCCAGTCCCATCTTCAAGTCTCATCTTCATATCTCATTAATTTCTCATCTTCATGTCTCATAATTATGTCTCATCTCCAATCTCATATTCCGTCTCATCTTCAGTCCCATCTTCATTCTCATCTCCAATCCCGTCTCCAGTCCCATTTTAAAGTCTAATCTTCAATCTGATCTTCAGTCTCATCTTCAGTCCCATCTTCAATCTCATATTCAATCTCATCTTCAGTCTCATCTTCAATCCCATCTTCAGTCTCATCTTCATTCTCATCTCCAATCCTGTCTCAAGTACCATCTTCCGTCTCATCTTCAGTCTCATCTTCAGTCTCATCTTGAGTCTCATCTTCAATCCCATCTTCAGTCTCATCTTCATTCTCATCTCCAATCCCGTCTCAAGTACCATCTTCCGTCTCATCTTCAGTCTCATCTTCAGTCTCATCTTGAGTCTCATCTTCAGTCCCATCTCCAGTCCCATCTTTAATCCCATCTTCAATCTCATCTTCGATCCCATCTTCAATCTCATCTTCGATCCCATCTTCAATCTCATCTTCAACCCCATCTTCAAGTCTCATCTTCAGTCTCATCTTCAGTCTCATCTTCAGTCTCATCTTCAGTCTCATCTTCAGTCTCATCTTCAGTCTCATCTTCAGTTTCATCTTCAATCTCATCTTCAATCTCATATTCAATCTCATCTTCAATCTCATCTTCTGTCCCATCTCCAGTCCCATCTTTAATCCCATCTTCAATCTCATCTTTGATCCCATCTTCAATCTCATCTTCAACCCCATTTTCAAGTCTCATCTTCAATCTCATCCTTAATCTAATCTTCAGTCTCATCTTCAGTCTAATCTTCAGTCTCATCTTCAGTTTCATCTTCAATCTCATCTTCAGTCTCATATTCAATCTCATCTTCAATCTCATCTTCAGTTAAATCTTCAATCTCATCTTCAATCTCATATTCAATCAGTTCTTAAACAGAAACTGATTAGTCAATCACTTCATCTGGATGGCATTAAATTGGCCCCCAGTAATAACGTAAAGAACCTCGGCGTTATTTTTGACCGAGACTTGACATTTAAATCCCATATTAAACAGGTTTCTAGGATTTCTTTCTTTCTTTCACCTCCGGAATATTGCTAAAATTAGAAACATCCTGTCCAGGAGTGATGGTGAGAAACTAGTCCATGCATTTGTTACCTCAAGGCTGGACTACTGTAATTCTTTACTATCAGGTAGTCAAAAAATGCCATTAAAAGCCTTCAGTTGATCCAAAATGCGGCAGCAAGAGTTCTGATGAATATTAAAAAGAGAGATCACATTTCTCCTGTTTTAGCTTCCCTTCATTGGCTCCCTGTTAAATCCAGAATAGAATTTAAGATCCTTCTTCTTCCATACAAAGCCCTTAATAATCAAGCTCCATCATACATCAGAGATCTAATTGTTCCTTATGTTCCTAACAGAGCCCTTCGCTCTCAGACTGCACGTTTACTTGTAATTCCTAGGATTTCTAAAAGTAGAATGGGAGGCAGATCTTTTAGTTATCAGGCTGCTCTCCTGTGGAACCAGCTCCCAGCTTTAGTCCGTGAGGCAGACACTCTGTTTACTTTTAAGGCCAGGCTTAAAACTTTCCTTTTTGATAAAGCTTATAGTTAGAGTGGCTAAGGTCATCCTGAGCTATCTCTGTAGTTATGCTGCTATAGGCTTAGACTGCTGGAGGACAGACTTACCACTTTTCTTCACTCTGCTACTTCCTTTTGTCCTACGACTCTCCAGTTGTATTACAGTACATTCTGTTATTTCGACTGTTAACTTAGTTTTCTCTCCGTGTTTTTCTCTCCATAGAAGATATACCTGGTCTGGTATCCTGCTTGGCTGCAATGCCCTGTTGGACGGGGGGCATCGACTGGGATGATCCTCCCAGTAACTGAACATCCACTGTGTCCTGTTATCAACTTTTTACTTTCTGTAACATAGAAAGTTCTCTTATATCAGATCTTCTGTTCCTTCTGTGTTTCTGCTCTGTCTTCTCAAACCCCCAGACGGTCGTGGCAGATTGCCGCTCCTACTGAGCCTGGTTCTGTTGGAGGTTTCTTCCTGTTAAAGGGGAGTTTTTCCTCTCCACCGTCGCTACATGCTTGCTCAGTATGAGGGATTGCTGAAGGATTGCTGTGGTTGGAAAGTCTGCATCAACGGGGCCAAACCTCACGCCAATGACTGACGCAATCTGCTGGGATTCCTTAAATAGGAAACTTTTTAACTGATTGGAATGTTTGTATAAATGTATTGAAATGACTTCTTGTTAAGTGCCTTGAGATGACATCTGTTGTGAATTGGCACTATATAAATAAACTGAATTGAATTGAATCCCATCTTCAATCTCATCTTCAATCTCATCTTCAATCTCATATTCAATCTCATCTTCAGTCTCATCTTCAATCTCACATTCATTCTCATCTTCAATCCCATCTTCAATCTCATCTTCAACCCCATCTTCAAGTCTAATCTTCATCCCATCTTCATGTCTCATCTTCAATCTCATCTTCATGTCTCATCTTCAATCTCATCTTCAGTCTCATCTTCAACCCAATTTTCAAGTCTAATCTTCAATCCCATCTTCATGTCTCATCTTCTATTTCATCTTCAGTCCCATCTTCAATCCCATCTTCAAACCCATCTTCAAGTCTAATCTTCAATCCCATCTTCATGTCTCATCTTCAATCTCATCTTCAGTCCCATCTTCAATCTCATCTTCAATCCCATCTTCAATCCCATCTTCAGTCCCATCTTCAAGTCTAATCTTCAATCCCATCTTCATGTCTCATCTTCAATCTCACATTCATTCTCATCTTCAATCCCATCTTCAATCCCATCTTCAATCCCATCTTCAATCTCATCTTCAACCCCATCTTCAAGTCTAATCTTCAATCCCATCTTCATGTCTCATCTTCAATCTCATCTTCATGTCTCATCTTCAATCTCATCTTCAGTCTCATCTTCAACCCCACTTTCAAGTCTAATCTTCAATCCCATCTTCATGTCTCATCTTCAATCTCATATTCAGTCCCATCTTCCATCCCATCTTCAATCCCATCTTCAAGTCTAATCTTCAATCCCATCTTCATGTCTCATCTTCAATCTCATCTTCAGTCGCATCTTCAATCTCATCTTCAATCCCATCTTCAATCCCATCTTCAATCCCATCTTCATGTCTCATCTTCAATCTCATCTTCAGTCCCATCTTCAATCTCATCTTCATGTCTCATCTTCAATCTCATCTTCAATCCCATCTTCAATCCGATCTTCAAGTCTCATCTTCAATCTCATCTTCAGCCTCTTATTCAATCTTCATCTTCAGTCCCATCTTCACGCTCATCTCCAATCCCGTCTCCAGTACCATCTTCAAGTCTCATCTTCAATCCCATCTTCAATCTCATCTTCATTCCCATCTTCAATCCCATCTTCAGTCCCATCTTCAAGTCTAATCTTCAATCCCATCTTCATGTCTCATCTTCAATCCCATCTTCAGTCTCATCTTCAATCTCACATTCATTCTCATCTTCAATCCCATCTTCAATCCCATCTTCAATCCGATCTTCAAGTCTCATCTTCAATCTCATCTTCAGCCTCTTATTCAATCTTCATCTTCAGTCCCATCTTCACGCTCATCTCCAATCCCGTCTCCAGTACCATCTTCAAGTCTCATCTTCAATCCCATCTTCAATCTCATCTTCATTCCCATCTTCAATCCCATCTTCAGTCCCATCTTCAAGTCTAATCTTCAATCCCATCTTCATGTCTCATCTTCAATCCCATCTTCAGTCTCATCTTCAATCTCACATTCATTCTCATCTTCAATCCCATCTTCAATCCCATCTTCAATCCCATCTTCAATCCCATCTTCAATCTCATCTTCAACCCCATCTTCAAGTCTAATCTTCAATCCCATCTTCATGTCTCATCTTCAATCTCATCTTCATGTCTCATCTTCAATCTCATCTTCAGTCTCATCTTCAACCCCATTTTCAAGTCTAATCTTCAATCCCATCTTCATGTCTCATCTTCAATCCCATCTTCAACCCCATCTTCAAGTCTAATCTTCAATCCCATCTTCATGTCTCATCTTCAATCTCATCTTCAGTCCCATCTTCAATCTCATCTTCAATCCCATCTTCAATCCCATCTTCAGTCCCATCTTCAGTCCCATCTTCAAGTCTAATCTTCAATCCCATCTTCATGTCTCATCTTCAATCCCATCTTCAAGTCTCATCTTCAATCCCATCTTCATGTCTCATCTACAATCTCATCTTCATGTCTCATCTTCAATCTCATCTTCAACCCCATCTTCAAGTCTCATCTTCAATCTCATCTTCAGCCTCTTATTCAATCTTCATCTTCAGTCCCATCTTCACGCTCATCTCCAATCCCGTCTCCAGTACCATCTTCAAGTCTCATCTTCAATCCCATCTTCAATCCCATCTTCAGTCCCATCTTCAAGTCTAATCTTCAATCCCATCTTCATGTCTCATCTTCAATCCCATCTTCAGTCTCATCTTCAATCTCACATTCATTCTCATCTTCAATCCCATCTTCAATCCCATCTTCAATCCTATCTTCAATCTCATCTTCAATCCCATCTTCAATCCCATCTTCAGTCCCATCTTCAAGTCTAATCTTCAATCCCATCTTCATGTCTCATCTTCAATCCCATCTTCAGTCTCATCTTCAATCTCACATTTATTCTCATCTTCAATCCCATCTTCAATCCCATCTTCAATCCCATCTTCAATCTCATCTTCAACCCCATCTTCAAGTCTAATCTTCAATCCCATCTTCATGTCTCATCTTCAATCTCATCTTCATGTCTCATCTTCAATCTCATCTTCAGTCTCATCTTCAACCCCATTTTCAAGTCTAATCTTCAATCCCATCTTCATGTCTCATCTTCAATCTCATCTTCAGTCCCATCTTCAACCCCATCTTCAAGTCTAATCTTCAATCCCATCTTCGTGTCTCATCTTCAATCTCATCTTCACTCCCATCTTCAATCTCATCTTCAATCCCATCTTCAATCCCATCTTCAGTCCCATCTTCAGTCCCATCTTCAAGTCTAATCTTCAATCCCATCTTCATGTCTCATCTTCAATCCCATCTTCAAGTCTAATCTTCAATCCCATCTTCATGTCTCATCTACAATCTCATCTTCATGTCTCATCTTCAATCTCATCTTCAACCCCATCTTCAAGTCTCATCTTCAATCTCATCTTCAGCCTCTTATTCAATCTTCATCTTCAGTCCCATCTTCATGCTCATCTCCAATCCCGTCTCCAGTACCATCTTCAAGTCTCATCTTCAATCCCATCTTCAATCCCATCTTCAGTCCCATCTTCAAGTCTAATCTTCAATCCCATCTTCATGTCTCATCTTCAATCCCATCTTCAGTCTCATCTTCAATCTCACATTCATTCTCATCTTCAATCCCGTCTTCAATCCCATCTTCAATCCCATCTTCAATCTCATCTTCAACCCCATCTTCAAGTCTAATCTTCAATCCCATCTTCATGTCTCATCTTCAATCTCATCTTCATGTCTCATCTTCAATCTCATCTTCAGTCTCATCTTCAACCCCATTTTCAAGTCTAATCTTCTATCCCATCTTCATGTCTCATCTTCAATCTCATCTTCAGTCCCATCTTCAATCTCATCTTCAATCCCATCTTCAATCCCATCTTCAATCCCATCTTCAAGTCTAATCTTCAATCCCATCTTCATGTCTCATCTTCAATCTCATCTTCATGTCTCATCTTCAATCTCATCTTCAATCCCATCTTCAATCCCATCTTCAAGTCTCATCTTCAATCTCATCTTCAGCCTCTTATTCAATCTTCATCTTCAGTCCCATCTTCACGCTCATCTCCAATCCCGTCTCCAGTACCATCTTCAAGTCTCATCTTCAGTCCCATCTTCAATCCCATCTTCAAACCCATCTTCAATCTCATCTTCAGTCTCATCTTCAGTCCCATCTTCAATCCCATCTTCAAACCCATCTTCAACTCTAATCTTCAATCCCATCTTCAATCTCATCTTCAATCTCATCTTCAGTCCCATCTTCAATCCCATCTTCAAGTGTAATCTTCAATCCCATCTTCAATCTCATCTTCAACCCCATCTTCAAGTCTCATCTTCAAGTCTCATCTTCAGTCCCATCTTTAATCCCATCTCAATCTCATCTTCAATCTCATCTTCAATCTCATCTTCAATCCCATCTTCAACCCCATCTTCAAGTCTCATCTTCAAGTCTCATCTTCAGTCCCATCTTTAATCCCATCTCAATCTCATCTTCAATCTCATCTTCAATCTCATCTTCAATCCCATCTTCAGTCTCATCTTCAATCTCATCTTCAGTCTCATCTTCAATCTAATCTTCATCTTCAATCCCATCTTCAATCTCATCTTCAATCTTAATCTTCAGTCCCATTTTCAATCCCATCTTTAGTCTCATCTTCATCTCATCTTCAATCTCACATTCATTCTAATCTACAGTCCCATCTTCCTTCTTTCCTATCTTTTTTCCCATCTTTAATCTCATATTCAATCTCATCTTCAATCTCATCTTCAATCCCATCTTCAGTCTCATCTTCAATCTCATCTTCAGTCTCATCTTCAATCTAATCTTCATCTTCAATCCCATCTTCAATCTCATCTTCAATCTTAATCTTCAGTCCCATTTTCAATCCCATCTTTAGTCTCATCTTCATCTCATCTTCAATCTCACATTCATTCTAATCTACAGTCCCATCTTCCTTCTTTCCTATCTTTAATCCCATCTTTAATCTCATATTCAATCTCATCTTCAATCTCATCTTCAGTCTCATCTTCAGCCTCATCTTCATTCTCATATTCAATCTCATCTTTAATCTAATTTCTAATCCCATCTTTAATCTCATCTTTAATCTCATCTTCAATCTCATCTTTAATCGCATCTTTAATCTCATCTTTAATCTCATTTTTAATCTCATCTTCAATCTCATTTTTAAAGCCATCTTTTGTCCTATCTTCAGTCCCAAACTTCCACAGACAGAAACTTTCCTCTATACTGAACCGTCTGTGCGCTGTAGCTGATTGGTTGAGGACCACGCTTCCTCCCATCACCCCCCGCCTGCCTTTCAGTCTGTTTACACACATTTCATTTGTTTCATTTACATGCAGATTGCTGCCTTATTATATACATAATTACAGTGCTACCACCGCTCACAGGTTCTTTATATGGACCAATAACCTGCTCCCAAAGTCTCCACATTGCTGTGGCGCCATGGAGCAGGGAATCATGGGAATGAAATTACCTGCTGATTTGGAGGACATGCGGGGCGGCTGCAGGCCCGTTCAGGGTAAATCAAAGAGCGAGTGCGGCCAGTTTGTCGGGGCTGTTCATTTGTTAGAGCACGTTGCAGGTTCGATTCCCCCTGAGGCTGCAGCACCGTAACCTGCCCGCATCACTTCAGCGCCACGGCAACGCAGAGCCGGAATATGAAGGCAGATGATGTTCCCTCCGGAACGCGGCGTAAATAAACTCTTATGGAAATGTCTGTCTGTAATGTCGTTTTGTCACAATCAATTTCCCATTACCCGTCACCGCAGCAACGCATACCATCATATACCACACAGACACACACACACGTCCCACTGAGGCTGAAATTCAGTTTGAACTGCAAGAACAGAAAAATGAAAAGAAACCAGGAGGGACGAAGAATAAGAAATGAAATGAAATTTCAAACAAGGTTGTTATGGAAAGAGGAGGAGGAGGAGGAGGAGGAGGAGGAGGAGGAGGAGGAGGAGGAGGAGGAGGAGGAAAACATTTTGTGAGGTCAGGATATCGCTGACCTTTACCTGAATGGAATAATTTATTAAACGGATCAATATTTGTCCATATGCATGCTGATGTACACAACAACTGACCTGATGGTCATATGCTCAGCTTTCCAGCTGTTGGGTTGGGTCCAGGTGTTTCTGACGCCTCTGATGATGAAGAATCTTTGGTCTAAAGGTCTGCAGTTACTGATCCACCATTTTCAGCTTCAGTCAGCAGTGAACATGAGGAACACCAGGAACAACAGAGACTTAATTATCTCTTAATGCAAACACTGAAGGTCCTCCATCATCCACACATCAACAGTTTTCCAAGGTTGCATTCACACCAGCCCTGTTTGGTCCACTTTAATCAAACTCCAATCCGTTTGCCTAGAAATCCGATTCATATGGTAAGGTGTGAATGTGCAATCAAACTCTTATGAGGACCAAAACAACAAATTCTGGTCGGCCTAAAGACCTAGGTCTCTTCTCACTGAAGTGAACTCTGGTGCAGTTCGATTGCATATGTCAATGCCAAGTGGGCCGGGGACGTTCCACAAGCAGGAAGCAGACTATAGTGCAGGGCATTCTGGGTAAATACAGCCGAAACAACCGGACAACAACATTTGCCAAAGATAACAGAGCAATCCTAAAATCGCTAAAATCTGAAACCACCCCGGAACTAGACTGGACTGTCGAACTGTCCAGAGTGTAACTGGGCTTCTGCCCAATGACCGCAGGAGAAAGTCACCAGCCCCACGGTGACCCTGCTAGGATAAACTGGTACCGGCAATGGACGGACTCGATGGAACTGAATTGGACTGGACTAGATAGAGGAAATTGTGAGATTTTAAAAACAACATTTCAGATTGAGACAAGTTTCATCACTTATTTGAAACTGCTGCACACATTGTTAATGTCTCTCTCCCCCATCTCTCTCTCTGTCACACACACACACACACACACACACACACACACACACACACACACACACACACACACACACACACACACACACAGAGTTACAGTGGTGACATTTGTCTTTCATCATCATGTAAAGGTCACCAGCCAACAGCCAAACACACTGCAGCTTTATTAGCATCACATTATCATTGTCAGTGTGTGTGTGTGTGTGTGTGTGTGTGTTTCAGTCCGTTGGCTGTGCTCTTAGTTCAAAGTAACACCTTCCATCGGCTACATTGGTAACACACCCTGTGACCTGTGAGAGCAGAGCATCATGGGAGCTGGTTCCTGCCACTCCACCAATCACAGCTCTGAGCGTTGTGCAGGAAGTCTGCAGGGGGTAAGGACAGATGTGCTGAGGAACATCCAGATGTTTTCTACCTTCATCTTGGATTTCATGCAGTTCAGCAGCCGCCGGCGTGCGCGAATGCGTCTGAGGAGAGACATTAGGCGGTGCGTTCAAGTTCAGCCTGCAGGCACCAAACCGACAGAATTGTAAAGACAGAGAGTATGTTTGAAGCTTCAGCAGAGGAAATCTGCTGAACAAGGCGACAGCATCCTGATGCCGAGGGACACAACACGGAGAACACGGTGTGTTCCTGAGTGTGTCACTGTGTGTTAGTGTGTTAGTGTGAGCATGATGCCACCGGAGAATTGAGGCATCCACAGTTTGTTTCTGCTGCAGCAGCGTTCTGCCTGTTAAAAAAACTGATGCTTTTGTTTTTTATCTGTAACTGACTGATATGTGCATACACATGTGTGTGTGCACGTGTGTGCAGCCTGCAGACAAAGAGAAGAAGTTGTTTTTCCTTAAAGAGAGAATTTCTCGTCAAACTGAAGGATTTGTCTCCACAGGGGAGCTGCTCTTCAGAAACAGAAAGTCCATGCAGCGCTGCGTGCATCACCAGCAGATCTTAAGTGGAGGCTATAGTCAGGCTCCAGGACTGTCTGAACATCTGCAAAGCTCAATGAAATGAAGTGACTATGGGAGAAAATTCCTCCACAAGAGTTCCTAACGGATCAGACAGAGAACGAGCTAGCTGAGGTTCTACTGGATCCTGGGATGGATTCTGGATGTTTTCATTCAATGCATCATGACTCAGTCAATGTGTCCTCAGGTTGTTTATTTGACTTGTGGAAGAAATGTTTTTTGTTTCCCAGAACAGAATCCCAGCTCCTGTTGTCTATCTGATGTCTGATGGGTTAAATGAGTTGGATCTTTTCCCTTCATGTGGAATTTATTACATGTTTGGGGAATCAGATTAAAGTCTGTTTTCTTCCACAGTTCCTCATCATTTCCATGATTTCTTGTGTTCCTCCACAGCCAACAGACTGTAAGTGAATCCCAAGCTACTGTCAATATCTGCTAACCAAATATGTGCATCCTGCCAATATATGCTAACCAAATATAGACGTCCTGCTGGGGGTGGAGAGTCTGGGGCTGCAGCCAATAGGAGGCTCCAGACAGAAGCAATAACTATCAATAAGCTGGAGAGGCTCTTATGGTTCCACCAAGACGTTTTATTCCAATAAAGAGGAAGATGGAGTTTGGACTCATCTGGGTTCTGGTCTCAGTGTGAGGAGGAGGAGGGAGGGGGGGTGGTGTTACAGAAACGCACAGATTCCTGATTAGAAAACAAACCATAAATCACATGTCATTTATGTTCAACAGCCAATCAGCAGTCTATGCAACAGTAAACAGGCAATCGAATGGCAGCCTCATATGGAGTCAGTCCTGGATTCATTGGCCAGCTCAAAGGCCCATCAATATCATCATCAGTCATATGATTAAGTTCCAGCCAGGGTGGTTCTGATCAGATTGTTGGGTTCTGATAAGGTGATTTGGTTTGAACCCGTTTGGTTCTGATCAGATCGTTTGATTAATGGACTGACCCTCAGCTTTAAAGCAGAAAACGCTTCAACTTCTCATCTCTTAAACAGAGCATTATGTTTGGCTCCGCCCACAACCCCTCTCATCCAATCACTGAGCTCCTGTGATGGTGAAGGAAAGTTTCTGTCTGAAGGAGTCCTTCAGCTCTCGCAGCTGTCATGGCTGATAGGGGCCCCTGGGGGCCGTGCGGTTCTAACGACAGAAACAAAGCTGCGTTCTGGGCTTCATGTCTTTCTGCTTCCGTCTCTGTGAGTGAGCGTGATAAGCAGCGCCATCCACCCGGTCACCTCCTACACTTTATTAAACCGTTTAAAACAACAGAGAGGGAGAAGGAGCTGCTCAAAGTGGGAGGAGCCAGCAGGGGGCGCTGTGGCTACAAAGGACCCTGATCTCCTCAGAGCCACTTACAGATTTTCTCAGTCGCTTTGGTGCATTTCTCAGATCAGAATGAAAGTTCCACAACTATTAGTTCAACCTCCATAACATCATCGTAGCAGTTTCTCATGTGTGGATGTCCAGGAATAATTTATGTTCAGTTTACAGTAATATGTACTGTTATATTGTTTACATTTGTGCACAGTTCTACCATAATGGTATTTCTTATATTTGTTCTAAATAAGTGACTGTGTATTTTTTGTTTTGTTTTTGCACAATGCTGTAGAATTGCAAAGAGCATATGCAGTAAATATGTGAAGCCTCACTAAATACAGTAACGTGTAACTTTACTGTAGTTTTCAAATGGCTGTACAGGTGTATAGTGCTGTCTTGAGCATTTTCAGGTAGTGTCACCAAGATCTGACTTTATTGCATTGGAAAACACAGAGGGAGTAAACTGTCACAATGAAAACATGACAAAGCCATTTGACTGTCTTGTTCATAAACAATGATGTCAGGACTTATTTTGATGACACAGACAGTTTCATTGACATGATGACTTGCTTTTGAGGAATCAACTATTCATTTTGAGCAAGCAGCGCACTTTTGCTGGTTATCCACTAGGTTTTGCCGTTTGTACTAATTGTTCTGGGAAATGCACCAACTGTTGTGCAAATGCTAATAGTGATGTGAGAAATGCACCAAAGAGACTAAGAAAAACTGTAACAGGACACATGTCCACACAGAATGTCAGCAGGACAGAAACACGGAGAAATAGAACCAGAACCAGACTGGAGCGCTTACAGAGGTACTGGGGACAGAGGTCAAGCTCCAAAAACATGGTGCCTTGCTTCTGGGCACTGAGGCAGAAGCATAAATGGCTTGTTGTGATGGATGGTGGTCTCTATGGCGACAGAGAGCTTATATAGGAACCTTAGAAGACAATGAGATTCCTGCTGCGAAGCTTCATCCGTCATCCTCCAGACCCAGAACCCGGTCACAGCTTCCTCCAGGCCGAGTGTGTGTGTGTGTGTTCAGGATATGAAGCACATCTCTGCATGATAGATGGCCTCATTTTACACTGACAAACACACACCCAGTCAGCTGTAAATGTGACAAAGTGAAGCACAGCCAATTAAAGGGCTATTACACTCAACCTGCTGTCATTACCCAGAGGAGAGGGCACACTAAGTTACCCAGCTGTTATTGTGTGTGAGGCCACTGTATTGACAGTATTACTTCAGTACAGGACAGCAAAGTGTGAAGTTCCATCTGGCAGGAGGACTTCTTCTCTACCTTCTCTCTGTGTGGTTTTTCACTCATAATGCTGCAGTTGCATCAATGTTTTTGGGGCCATTTACTGCACCTGGAATTGCTTGCAGTGGTTGGAGTTGATTGCGGCTGCTTGAACCAGTTAGGCTGGTCGGACGTAATAGCAATGGTTAAGGTTGGATGGTCAGAACTGATTGCAGTTGTTGGAGCTGGTTGGGGAAGCTGGATGTGGGTGCAGTATTCAGAGTTGTTAGAGTGGTCAGTGTTGGTTCGAGGGGTGGTGTTAAATGCAATGATTAGAGTTGGTTGTAGTGGTTGGTGTTGATTGCTGCACCCAGGGATGGTGTTGTAGTTGGCATCAGTCGCAGTGGTCAGAATTGTTTGCAGATGTAATCAGATGGACAGATGGAGTTGGCTGCTGTGGTTGGAGTTGGTAGGAGATGAATAATTGGTGATGGGGGCTCTCTTCTGACTGGTGATGGGGGCTCTCTTCTAATTGGTGATGGGGGCTCTCTTCTGACTAGTGATGGAGGCTCTCTTCTGACTGGTGATGGGGGCTCTCTTCTAATTGGTGATGGGGGCTCTCTTCTGATTGGTGATGGGGGCTCTCTTCTGATTGGTGATGGGGGCTCTCTTCTGATTGGTGATGGGGGCTCTCTTCTAATTGGTGATGGGGGGGTCTCTACTGACTGGCTCTGGGGGGTCTCTTCTGATTGGTGATGGGGGCTCTCTTCTGACTGGCTCTGGGGGCTCTCTTCTGACTGGTGATGGGGGCTCTCTTCTGACTGGTGATGGGGGCTCTCTTCTGACTGGTGATGGGGGGTCTGTTCTGACTGGTGATGGGGGGTCTCTTCTGATTGGTGATGGGGGCTCTCTTCTGATTGGTGATGGGGGCTCTCTTCTAATTGGTGATGGGGGGTCTCTTCTGATTGGGGATGGGGGCTCTCTTCTGATTGGTGATGGGGGCTCTCTTCTGATTGGTGATGGGGGCTCTCTTCTAATTGGTGATGGGGGCTCTCTTCTAATTGGTGATGGGGGTCTCTTCTGATTGGTGATGATGGCTCTCTTATGATTGGCTCTGGGGGCTCTCTTCTAATTGGTGATGGGGGCTCTCTTCTAATTGGTGATGGGGGGGTCTATTCTGATTGGCTCTGGAGGCTCTCTTCTGACTGGCTCTGGGGGCTCTCTTCTGCCTGGTGATGGGGGGTCTCTTCTGATTGGTGATGGGGGCTCTCTTCTGATTGGTGATGGAGGCTCTTTTCTGACTGGTGATGGGGGCTCTCTTCTAATTGGTGATGGGGGGTCTCTTCTGATTGGTGATGAGGGCTCTCTTCTGATTGGCTCTGGGGGCTCTCTTCTAATTGGTGATGGGGGCTCTCTTGTAATTGGTGATGGGGGGGTCTCTTCTGACTGGCTCTGGGGGCTCTCTTCTGACTGGTGATGGGGGTCTCTTCTGATTGGTGATGGGGGCTCTCTTCTGATTGGCTCTGGAGGCTCTTTTCTGACTGGTGATGGAGGCTCTCTTCTGATTGGCTCTGGGGGCTCTCTTCTGATTGGCTCTGGAGGCTCTCTTCTGATTGGCTCTGGAGGCTCTCTTCTAATTGGTGATGGGGGGTCTCTTCTGACTGGCTCTGGGGGCTCTCTTCTGATTGGCTCTGGAGGCTCTCTTCTGACTGGTGATGGGGGGTCTCTTCTGATTGGTGATGGGGGCTCTCTTCTGACTGGTGATGGGGGGTCTCTTCTGATTGGCTCTGGAGGCTCTCTTCTGACTGGCTCTGGGGGCTCTCTTCTGACTGGCTCTGGGGGCTCTCTTCTGACTGGAGATGGGGGGTCTCTTCTGATTGGTGATGGGGGCTCTCTTCTGACTGGTGATGGGGCGTCTCTTCTGATTGGCTCTGGAGGCTCTCTTCTGACTGGCTCTGGGGGCTCTCTTCTGACTGGTGATGGGGGGTCTCTTCTGATTGGTGATGGGGGCTCTCTTCTGACTGGTGATGGGGGCTCTCTTCTGACTGGTGATGGGGGCTCTCTTCTGACTGGCTCTGGGGGCTCTATTCTAATTGGTGATGGGGGCTCTCTTCTAATTGGTGATGGGGGGGTCTATTCTGATTGGCTCTGGAGGCTCTCTTCTGACTGGCTCTGGGGGCTCTCTTCTGACTGGTGATGGGGGGTCTCTTCTGATTGGTGATGGGGGCTCTCTTCTGATTGGTGATGGGGGCTCTCTTCTGATTGGTGATGGAGGCTCTCTTCTGACTGGCTCTGGGGGCTCTCTTCTGACTGGTGATGGGGGGTCTCTTCTGATTGGTGATGGGGGCTCTCTTCTGATTGGCTCTGGAGGCTCTTTTCTGACTGGTGATGGAGGCTCTATTCTAATTGGTGATGGGGGTCTCTTCTGATTGGTGATGGGGGCTCTCTTCTAATTGGTGATGGGGGCTCTCTTCTAATTTTTGATGGGGGCTCTCTTCTAATTGGTGATGGGGGGTCTCTTCTGATTGGTGATGAGGGCTCTCTTCTGATTGGCTCTGGGGGCTCTCTTCTAATTGGTGATGGGGGCTCTCTTCTAATTGGTGATGGGGGGTCTCTTCTGACTGGCTCTGGGGGCTCTCTTCTGACTGGTGATGGGGGGTCTCTTCTGATTGGTGATGGGGGCTCTCTTCTGACTGGTGATGGGGAGTCTCTTCTGATTGGCTCTGGAGGCTCTCTTCTGACTGGCTCTGGGGGCTCTCTTCTGACTGGTGATGGGGGGGTCTCTTCTGATTGGTGATGGGGGCTCTCTTCTGACTGGTGATGGGGGGTCTCTTCTGATTGGTGATGGGGGCTCTCTTCTGACTGGCTCTGGGGGCTCTATTCTGACTGGTGATGGGGGGGTCTCCTCTGATTGGTGATGGGGGCTCTCTTCTGATTGGCTCTGGAGGCTCTTTTCTGACTGATGATGGGGGCTTTCCTCTGACTGGTGATGGGGGCTTTCCTCTGACTGGTGATGGGGGCTGTCTTCTGATTGGTGATGGGGGGTCTCTTCTGATTGTTGATGGGGGGTCTCTTCTGATTGGTGATGGGGGCGCTCTTCTGATTGGTGATGGGGGCTCTCTTCTGATTGGTGATGGGGGCTCTCTTCTGATTGGCTCTGGAGGCTCTTTTCTGACTGGTGATAGGGACTCTCTTCTGATTGGTGATGGGGGCTCTCTTCTGATTGGTAATGGGGGCTCTCTTATGATTGGTGATGGGGGGTCTTGCCACCAGGATCTTGTGCGGGTGCCGAGCCCCCAGTGATGGGACTTGGACTGCGCTGTGGGATGTGGTAGTGGTGATTGGTTTAGGGGTTCTATTGTTGTCATCATTCTAATGATTTTGCAAATCCAAGTGTCTGTCTGTCTTTCTCTGTAAAGTTTACTGTGAAACGTGCAGTACCAACCTCAGAGACCGAGGCAGGACAATCAGCGATGATTTCCATCCACTGAGGGATGATTTCCATCCACTGAGGGATGAAAAGCAGCAGAAATTAAACTTTCTGTTCTTCGTCTGAGATGCCATCATCACAGATTCAAAATTCACAAACACAATTATCCTCAAATATTGAGATGAATTTGTCTGTCACACTGAGATGAAGGGATGGAGAGATGAAGTGTTATATTTCCATCAATCATCCTCTCTCCCCTTCTACATCTGACTGTGGGACTCAATCACCCTGCAGATCTGCAGCAGTATTTAGATTTGGTTTCGGGAGGTGAAAAGATTTTAAATGGATCTTTCACCACATCTGACAAGAGATTGGAGGAGGAGGGGTGTGAGGACGAGGAGGGAGAAGAAGAGAGGATGAAGGTGTGAGGAGAGGTGAGGAGGTGTTATCAGTGCAGGGGTGAGATGTCAAACAACAAAAAATTAGCTGTTAACTGATCATACTGTATCTTCTACTATGTTTAAATATTGTAAGTACTTTACCTGGACAGCATGACCGTACCTGGGGAGTAGCTCAGAATATGATGATGATGATGATGATGATGATAGGAAATACTAATGTTTTTTGTTTTTTTTCCCACAGAGTTTACTGTGCAGAAAAGAAGCCTGATGAGTCCAGTTTGTCCTCTGGAGCAGCTAGAGCTACGATCACACTGCAGCAGCTGGGTAAGTGTAATAATCAAGCTCCATCATGCATTCGATTCAATTCAATTCAGTTTATTTATATAGCGCCAATTCACAACAGATGTCATCTCAAGGCACTTAACAAGAAGTCATTTCAATACATTTATACAAACATTCCAATCAGTTAAAAAGTTTCCTATTTAAGGAATCCCAGCAGATTGCGTCAGTCATTGGCGTGAGGTTGGGCCCCGTTGATGCAGACTTTCCAACCACAGCAATCCTTCAGCAATCCCTCATACTGAGCAAGCATGTAGCGACGGTGGAGAGGAAAAACTCCCCTTTAACAGGAAGAAACCTCCAACAGAACCAGGCTCAGTAGGAGCGGCCATCTGCCACGACCGTCTGGGGGTTTGAGAAGACAGAGCAGAGACACAGAAGGAACAGAAGATCTGATATAAGTGAACTTTCTATGTTACAGAAAGTAAAAAGTTGATAACAGGACACAGTGGATGTTCAGTTACTGGGAGGATCATCCCAGTCGATGCCCCCCGTCCAACAGGGCATTGCAGCCAAGCAGGATACCAGACCAGGTATATCTTCTATGGAGAGAAAAACACTGAGAGAAAACAAAGTTAACAGTCGAAATAACAGAATGTACTGTAATACAACTGGAGAGTCGTAGGAGAAAAGGAAGTAGCAGAGTGAAGAAAATTGGTAAGTCTGTCCTCCAGCAGTCTAAGCCTATAGCAGCATAACTACAGAGATAGCTCAGGATGACCTAAGCCACTCTAACTATAAGCTTTATCAAAAAGGAAAGTTTTAAGCCTGGCCTTAAAAGTAAACAGAGTGTCTGCCTCACGGACTAAAGCTGGGAGCTGGTTCCACAGGAGAGGAGCCTGATAACTAAAAGATCTGCCTCCCATTCTACTTTTAGAAATCCTAGGATTACAGGTAAACCTGCAGTTTGAGAGCGAAGAGCTCTATTAGGAACATAAGGAACAATTAGATCTCTGATGTATGATGGAGCTTGATTATTAAGGGCTTTGTATGTAAGAAGAAGGATCTTAGATTCTATTCTGGATTTAACAGGGAGCCAATGAAGGGAAGCTAAACCAGGAGAAATGTGATCTCTCTTTTTAATATTCATCAGAACTCTTGCTGCCGCATTTTGGATCAACTGAAGGCTTTTAATGGCATTTTGTGGACTTCCTGATAGTAAAGAATTACAGTAGTCCAGCCTTGAGGTAACAAATGCATGGACTAGTTTCTCAGCATCACTCCTGGACAGGATGTTTCTAATTTTAGCAATATTCCTGAGGTGAAAGAAGGAAATCCTAGAAACCTGTTTAATATGGGATTTAAATGTCAAGTCTCGGTCAAAAATAACGCCGAGGTTCTTTACGTTATTACTGGGGGCCAATTTAATGCCATCCAGATGAAGTGATTGACTAATCAGTTTCTGTTTAAGAACTTCTGGTCCAAAGACAGCAACTTCTGTTTTGTCAGAATTTAAAAGCAAAAAGTTTAGATTCATCCCATGTTTTTATGTCTTCCAGACATGCCTGTAATCTACCTAACTGACTGGGTTCATCAGGATTTATGGATAAATATAGTTGTGTATCATCGGCATAGCTGTGGAAATTTATCCCATGCTTTCTAATGATTCTACCAATTGGGAGCATATATATGGTGAAAAGAATTGGTCCAAGCACAGAACCCTGTGGAACTCCACAAGTAACCCTTGAGAGTGAAGAAGATTTATCATTTAGATGAACAAACTGGAATCTATCAGACAAATATGATTTAAACCAGCCTAGTGCTGTTCCTTTGATCCCTGCGACATGTTCAAGCCTTTCTGAGAGAATATTATGATCGACTGTGTCAAAGGCAGAACTGAGATCTAACAAAACCAGAACAGACACAAGTCCATTATCTGAGGCCATGAGAATATCATTAGTAACCTTCACCAGTGCTGTTTCAGTGCTATGATGAGCTCTAAAACCTGACTGAAACTCTTCAAACAGCTCGTTATTGTTTAAATGCTCACAGTCTTGATTAGCAACAATTTTCTCAAGGACTTTGGATAAGAAAGGAAGGTTAGATATATGTCTGTAATTCACTAAGTCATCTTGATCAAGGGAAGGTTTCTTGAGTAAAGGTTTAATTACAGCTATTTTAAATTCCTGTGGTACGTATCCGTTTACTAAGGATTGATTCATCATATCGAAAATGGGGTCAGAAACCAAATGGAACACTTCTTTAAATAATTTGGTTGGAATTGGGTCCAACATACAAGTTGAAGGTTTAGATGAGGCTAATATTTTTGATAATTCCGAAAGCTCGACTGAATCAAAACAGCCTAAGCACAACTGAGGTTCTACAGTTCTTTCCGATACTGCCTCATTTACTGAGGAAGAAGTAATCATGTTTGGGAGGATGCCAATGATTTTATTTTTAATAGAATTAATTTTATTTATGAAGAATCCCATAAAATCATCACTGCTAAGAGCTGGGGGAATAGTTGGCTCAACAGAGCTATGACTCTGTGTAAGTTTGGCAACTGTACTAAAAAGAAACCAAAGGTTTGTTTTTATTCGCCTCTATTAATGATGAAAAATATGCTGTTCTAGCTTGTCGAAGGGTCTTTTTATACAGCAGTAGACTGTTATTCCAGGTTAAATAGGAATCCTCTAGCCGTGTAGAGCGCCATTTTCTCTCCAACTTCCTAGTATTCTGCTTTAAAGTACGCAACTCTGCGTTGAACCAAGGAGTCAGCCTCCTATGGCTACCCACTTTCTTTTTTAAGGGGGCTACACTATCTAATGCCAAACGCAATGAGGACGTAACGCTGTGAACCAGATCATCAATTTCTGAAGGGTTAGAGATAGAATTGCTGCCATCCACTGTGTTACTCTGAGACACTAAGGAAAGTAAGAATGGAACAGATTCTTTAAAAATTGTTACAGCATTGTCTGATAAAGCTCTACTATAATGAAATTTTCTTTCAGTTTTAAAATGGTCAGTTAAAGTAAATTCAAAAGTTATTAAGAAGTGGTCAGACAGGACAGGGTTATGTGGGTGGACTGTTATTTCCTCACACTCAATACCGTATGTCAGTACAAGGTCCAAAGTGTGTTTGCCCGAGTGGGTCGATCCCTGTACCTTTTGAGTAAAGCCAATGGAGTCTAAAATAGCACTAAAGGCTGCATTTAGGCTATCACTTTCAGTATCCACATGAATATTGAAGTCCCCCACTATAATAACCCTATCAGTATTTAATACTAAATCAGATAAAAAAATGTGAGATCTGATCCAAGAATTGAGAGTAAGGGCCTGGTGGACGATACAAAACCACAAACAAAAATGGTCTTAATGTTTTGCAACTTGGATGAGGAAAATTAAGGGTTAGATGTTCAAAAGAACTGTAGCTATCAATTGGTCTGGGACTAATTAGTAAATCAGAACGAAAAATGGTTGCAACTCCTCCTCCTCGCCCAGTATTTCTAGGAATGTGAAAATTTAAATGACTGGAAGGAGTTGACTCATTTATACTGACATAATCCTCCTGCTGCAACCAGGTTTCTGTGAGACAAAGCAAATCAATGTGATTATCACAAATCAAGTCATTTACTAACAAAGTCTTTGAAGAGAGAGATCTTATGTTTAATAAACCACATTTAATAGATTTATTTTCAGTCAAAGTTGTATTTATTTTTATGAGATTTCCATAATTTGATTTTGTTGGCTTAACTTTTAATCCATTTAATTTTGGCCGTGGGCAAGACACTGTTTCTATAGGGTAATGGGGGGGGTAACAGTACAGAAGCAGCAGAGAGGTGGGTTAAACTACGACTCTGCTTCCTGGTCTGGACCCTGGGTTGTCAGTGTTTTGGAGGACTAATAAATTCGGCCATATTCCTAGAAAGAAGAGCTGCTCCATCCAAAGTGGGATGGATGCCGTCTCTCCGGATCAGACCAGGTTTTCCCCAAAAAGTTCTCCAGTTATCAATGTAGCCCACATCGTTTGCAGGACACCACCCAGACAACCATTGATGGAATGACAGCATGCAGCTAAACATGTCGTCACTGGTCCGATCAGGCAGGGGACCAGAAAAGATTATCGAGTCTGTCATTGTTTTGGCAAACTTACACACCGAAGCAACACTAATTTTAGTGACCTCCGATTGGCGTAACCGGGTGTCATTACCGCCAGCGTGAATAACAATCTTACTGTATTTACGCTTATCTTTAGCCAGCAGTTTCAGGTAGGATTTGATGTCGCCCGTTCTGGCCCCTGGCAAACATTTGACTATGGTCAATGGTGTCTCTAATGCCACATTTCTGACTATAGAGCTGCCAATTACCAGGGTCGGCTTCTCAGCGGGTGTGTCGCCGCTGTTAGAAACGTGGACCGGTTGGTGGTGGCCCGGGGGCTGGGTCCTAGAACTATGCTTCCTACGTACCGTCACCCAGCCGGCCTGAGGTCCCGGCTGCGCGGGCTCTACCGGAGGACAGCTAGGGGGTTCTATCCTTGTTGGCTCCGCGCTGGCTAATGGGCTTCGGCTATCAGCTGGTTTTTCAACAGCGCGGAGCCGTGCTTCTAATTCTGATACCCTCGCCTCCAAAGCTACAAAAATATTACATTTATTACAGTTACCATTATCACTAAAGGAGGCAGGGAAGTAACTAAACATCTGACAGAGAGAACAAGAGAGAAGAGAAGAGTTAGAGACAGGAGAGAGAAGAGTAGCCATAGCCGCAATGAAGCTAAGCTAACTGAGCTAGCGAGACCTTACGACCCCAAGAAAAGCTGTGTGAAACACAAGGAGTTCCCAAAACGTAAAGTACACCACCACAAAACGTGTTTTAGTAGCTTGTGTGTTAAAATAACTTAGAAAGGCCTCAGCACAGAGAAAATAAGATCAATTCAAGAGTCTGAACACCAAACAGTTTACAGGGAGCACAACAGTGACAACAGGAAATGACGCAATACGGCTTACCCCCGCCGAATCAGAGATCTAATTGTTCCATATGTTCCTAACAGAGCACTTTGCTCTCAGACTGCAGGTTTACAGCTCCCAGCTTGATGATTGGAATGTTTGTATAAATGTATTGAAATGACTTCTTGTTAAGTGCCTTGAGATGACATCTGTTGTGAATTGGCACTATATAAATAAACTGAATTGAAATTGAATTGAATTGAAAGTGTTAATTGTAAGCAAAGAAACGAGTGTTTCTTCTGCGTCCAGCAGAGATCGTAGGTAGGCACTGAGAGAGGAAATGAAGCAACTAACATGATGTTGAAGCTGATGAATGTAGCGATGAGAAGAGGGTACCATACGTCCAGCTAAGGTTGGCAGGGTGCAGGACGGCAGCGGCGTGCAGTGAGGACTTTTATTTCTTTCACTTTCTTTTTCCAGAGGTGGAATTTGTTGGAAGCCAGAAAATTGGCAAAGAAGCAGCAAGAAACATTAAAGATGGCTTCCTCACCAGGAGATCTGAAGATCACTAACTTGAACACAAAACTGGCAACAAGCAAACCTGATTAGCTCATTGCATTGCATGCAGGGGATTTTCCTCCTCGTCTCTTATTGCCTTTGATGAACTTGATGAGAAGCAGCTGGTGAGTTCAGCAGCTTCCAGCCACGCAGTGGAGGAAGGATTCAACTCAATGCAATTCAATTTATACAGCATAAACTCACAACCAGAGGTGGGTAGTAACTCGTTACATTTACTCAGTTACATTTTCTTGAGTTACTTTTTGAAAAAAAAAATAGTTTTAGTAGTAGCTTTACTAGACTGTATTTTTTACTTTTACATGAGTAAAATACCTGGATACTCTACCCAATGTGAATAACTTCACTGAATGAAGAACACACGTTTTAACCAAAAATGTATGAAACAAGAGACACAAACACACCTATAGTTTAAAGGGGACACATTATGCAAATTTGACCGAAATGCAAATTATGCAAATTTCTCTGCTGCACCTATAAACATTCCAAACATGACAAAAAAACCATCCATCCATTTTTTGCAAATGTTTGTTTTCAGAAATCTCATGCTTCTACAAGCCGTTTGAAAAAGTGCCTTATTGTGACGTCACAAAACGCCGAATTTTCACATCACTGCCCCTCATCTGTCAAACCCCGCCTCTCACATGTCTAACTCCGCCCACCAATTCAATGCTATTCTCATGTATGGCAAACCTGCAGCCTAGTTACAAGATGAGTGGGCGTGGTTTGCAACTGCTAATTTGCATAAAAGTGACAGGAGCCCTCTAAAAAGCTGAAAGGGACTGAAATAGTCAAGAATTGAGCTGGTGAGATCGCTTTATGTGGGAGTGATGCTGTGCAAAGAACTTTATTAACATTTTTGTACAGACCAGAGACCTGTTATAACTGGTTTAAATACAGGCAGAATATAGTCCCCTTTAATGTAAAAGATGTCCTTTTGATTAAACACAAGCTTTTGTAATGGCAAAAAATAGTATCTCAGGGTTTCCATAATAAAGAAGACTTGAGTCCCAGAAGGCGTTTAAGTATTTAATTCAAACATGTCTGGCCAGACACGGAGGAGACAGAGTTACTCCTGCATCACCAACCTTTCTAACTAACCGCTTAAATAGTATTCAGCCATCATTGTTTATCTCTGTAGATGTCTTCTCCAACCTTCACGCCCCGCCTCCAGAGAACTGCTTCACATGAGTCTTATATCAACGCATAAAGCAGCTCATCCGAAGGCCAGACTGTTATCTTACTGCCCCGGCGTCTGTCTCTATGGTGACCTGACACATATCTTTCTCATAACATTAAGCTGGAACAATAAGCTTGTCATTTTACCCTAGATGCATTCACTAAACAGAGAATATACACTTAATTCCTAATTGCATAACAATTTTCCACCACACTTTGTTGCTCTAATGTTATTTTCTATCTGCTCTTTCTTTTGTACCATTTGGATATATATAGCCTATGTATTTTAGTCTTTAAAATACCAGAATTTTCCCAAAACTATGTATCTTTGTCTGCTTGATAACATCATTTTAAAAAGCCTGAATTGTATGTTATGATTTGGTACTTTTTATGAAATACTTTTTTACTCTTACTTGAGTAATTTCTTGGATGGGTACTATTAACTTTTACATGACTGAAAATACACTCACAGGCCACATTATTAGGCACACCTGTGCAACTGCTCGTTAGCGCAAATCTCTAATCAGCCAATCACATGGCGGCAACTCAATGCATTTATACATGTAGACATGGTCAGGACGATCTGCTGCAGTTCAAACCGAGCATCATAACGGGGAAGAAAGGTGATTTAAGTGACTTTGAACGTGGCATGGTTGTTGGTCTGAGTATTTCAGAAACTGCTGATCTGCTGGGATTTTCATGCACAACCATCTCTAGGGTTTACAGAGAATGGTCCAAAAAAGGGAAAATATCCAGTGAGCGGCATTTCTGTGGGCGAAAATGCCTAGTTGATGCCAGAGGTCAGAGGAGAACGGCCAGTGTTGTACTTCAGTCTAATTCCCATACTAGACACTGAAGTCCCCATATTCTCCCAAGTTCTTATATTCCCTGACAACCTGGAAACAACAAAACAAATCACCCAGGACTCAACAGTTTAATTACGAAATACATATATATATCGGGAATAGAGCATTCACTCTATTCAAAGATCCTTTATTTACTTCAGCCTTTTATTAGCAACATCCAGCAAAGTTACACCCTGCAGGGGAGGAGCGGTTCCTCCCCTGCTCACAGTCAACCAATCAGAAACAAACAGCTAACAATACACTATTTGTGATAGGTTCCCTCTTGTGATAATGCTGTGCTTCTAAAAGTTCTTATCAGCTTGCTGGAAGAATTTCCACTGAGGTAAAAAGTCTTCACACCAATGTAGTCACTTTAAGCAACAAATCCCAATTTCTCAATAAAGTATTAAACTTACTCTGGAAGAACAGTTGTGTCAAAAACTACGCATGTCCTAAGTATAATCAAGGACTACACATGTTGAGTTAATTCTCACACATTCTATGTGTGAGATATTTTAAATAATTGGTGCCTTTAAACTTTTATTGATTAGATAATTCACAATACTTGTTACTACACCCACCTATGTTATTTTCTTTTGACACATCTCTTTTTGGAGTGCATACTTTAAAAGTAAAATACATAGCCCCTTTAATTTCATCAACATGTAATCTTGAATTTAGATAAAACACAGAATGTGAACATCTTTAAACAGTGTCAGACTTATCAGCCATCAGGTATCTGGGAGTGCCCTGTGACCCATGCAGTCCTGTCCTGAGGGCAAATTTCCGTTAGGGTCAACACCCTTTATGTACATTTAAAGAAGGATATCTTCAAAGAACACAGCACACACAGATAAACCTCTTGAACCCAGTCTAAACCAGTTATTCCATACTAAGCATGCATTGTGTTGTGTTGTTTTACCCTTTGACCTGAAGTCGAGGTCACACCTCTTGCCTTCTTCTTAACATTCTTGTGATGACAGAAGAAATAACCTTATGCTTGTAATTAAAATATTCTCAACACCAGACTGGTTGGAGCTGATAGAAAGGCAACAGTAACTCAAACAAGGGCATCATGGATGTGCAGCCGACAAATCAGCAGCAACTGGGTGATGCCATCATGTCAATATGGACCAAAATCTCTGAGGAATGTTTCCAGTACCTTGTTGAATCTATGCCACCAAGGATTAAGGCAGTTCTGATGGCAAAAGTGGGTCCAACCCAGTAATAAAAAGGTGTAACTAATAAAGTGGCCAGTGAATGTATACTGAAGTAGTGCTACTCTTACTTGAGTACAACTTTTGGTTACTGTACCCACCTCTGCTCACAACATGTCATCTCAAGGTATTTTATAAAACAATCAATTCAATCCAGTCCAGTTTTAAGTGCATCAAGTTCAGTTAATAATTCAAATTTGTTAAAAAAAATGTAATGTAAGGAAACCCAGCAGATCGTACTGAGTCACGGACTTTCATTCACTCCTCCTGGACGAGCAAATAATGCAAACTTGGAGAGTTAGGAACATATGGACTAATCAGATCTCTCATGGAGCCTGATGACTAAAAGGTTTTACTTTAGGAGATGAAACTTTAAATAAATCAGGCAGGATATGAAATGTTTTCTGATCAATCCATTCATCAGAATAACTGAGCATCTTTCAGCTTTCTCCCATAATTCACTCCGTTAAACCAGTCGTCCAATCAGCTCACAGCCTGGGGTTCAACAGTTGTCTCCATGACAACAGGCAGGAAGTGGAGCTGTGACAGGTGTGAACAGGTACATCAGTTCATCATCACCCCATTAATGAATCCACCAATAAAATTCAAAACTTGTTAATAATCTGTCACTAATGGATCTGTGACAAACACCTTAACCCTGGCAGTGAGTGTGTGGGTGTGTGGGTGTGTGTGTGTGTGTGTGTGTGTGTGTGTGTGTGTGTGTGTGTGTGTGTGTGTGCGCGTGTGTGTGTGAAGGCGAAAGAGAGATCGTTAGCACCTGTTAGCCCGTTAGCTCTCACTGACGACTTGAACTGAGAAGAAGGTCATCAGTCACACTTTAATTTCTCACACACACACCCTCACACACACACACTAGCGTGTTTCAGGCTTGCGTGTGTGTGTGTGTGTGTTCTGTAAATGAGGCTATATGATCAGTAGTTCCTCTAATTAGCCTCATTAGAAGCTGCCAGGACAACCAGTTTGTTTACACAGTTAACAGTTATGTAAACAACACTACGTGCATGCTCCCGGCTGTTTGCAGCATTCACACGTGCACGGGGGGACCATGAGAGGATTTGTAGCAGAAACAAACTGCTTCTTTTCTTCGTCTGTGTAGAACCTTCTGGTCCATCTCCTCCTTCAGGACTCTTCATCTCCTCATCGCTAGTTTTGAGTCGGCTGGTTCTAAGAGGAGGAAGCTCTTCAGGCTCTGCTTGTGGATCAGCAGGAACAAAGAACCAGGCAGAGAACATTAACCATGAAGCAGATCTGACTGCCTTTAGAAGCTGTCTGAGTGATCATGGTCCAGCAACCCAAAGCGCTCGGTGAGGGGTTTTCATCCAGTTATTTCACAATCTTTCCATCATCCCTTATTCATTTCAGTGTAATTTATTTCTATAGCGCCAAACACATCCTCTCAAGGCACCTTACAAGAAAAATTATTTCAGTTTAATCATACATCCATTCCAATTAACTCTACTTATCAATCAGTGCATTAAGTTAAGTTAATCTTTCCAATCAGTGTTAAATTTTTCTATCTAATGAAACCCATCAGATTGCATCGAGTCATCGACTTGCAGGATTCACTCCTCCTGGACCAACATGTAGCGACTGCAGACAGTCGCCTGCGTTATGTCGTTGACTTCACAGCAATCCCTCATACTGAGCAAGCATGTAGTGACAGTGGAGAGGAAAAACTCCCCTTTAACAGGAAGAAACCTCCACCAGAACCAGAACCAGAACCAGAACCAGAACCAGAACCTGGCTCAGTACCAGCGGCCATCTTTTTTTTTTTTTTTGTCATTAAACAGTTTATTCAAAAGGGAGCATGACAGTAGAGAAGCTGTTTAAACATTGGAAAATTAATGTCAACATCTTGAATTTCCTCATTATTAAACAGAATGTTTAACTGCCATTATAATGAACAGGTATTTCCCTGCTTTATTGTGCATTGTTTTAAAGCACACCAAACTGGATGCTCACTTACCAACATTTATTTTAACAATTTGGTATTGATTCTCCAAGAACTTGTGCAAGGCAACTTTACTAACCTTGTAGATACCAGTATGCAAATTAATTGATTCAAAACTGAAAGGAAAGAATTGCATATCAATTGCAAGTGTAATTTGAACAGCTTGACATACACTTGCTTAGTTTGTTTATTCGGAGTGTATCACCTATTTAACATAGTCAGCATGTTGTTAACAAAAAATAATTGCTACTCCTCATTTTAACAGAAATATGAAGAACTTGGAAAAACTCGGATAGTGGTCTGGAGTTGGTGTCAGTTTTTAAGAGGCACTTGATATGCTAGTTATTGAAATGCTTTTTTTTTTACACGTGTCCTGTTTGGCAGTGTGGAGCTCAGAATTGGTGTCCGAGTACAAAGTAGAAGCCCAACAGATTTACTTTCACAAGCAGAGCAGTACAGCTTTTGCTAAAGTACTCCACTTGATATATGTGTGAAAAATCTTTATTATGAATTGTTGGGGTTTTTATCTCCTGATGTTATGGACACGGAGACAGAAAATTAAGGAGAAGGAAGATGAAGAAGAGAGATAGGAAAAAAAAGTCAAGAGAGAGGGTGAGTTGAAAATACAAGAGAGGAAGGGGAACAAAGAAAACACAGGAAGACATTGAAGTCTGCCTCCATACCCACAGGACGGCAGAGAGAGGGGGAAAAACAAAACAAAACACGATAAAGGAACATTGACAAAACCAACCAAACATTGTGAACTAAGAATTACACAACCCCATCACACAAGAATGGATATAAAAATACAACAACAATGTCACAGAAAAACTCATGGTACCGATTAATCTCTAGTAATGTTAACCTCAGCCCAAGAATATATCCTTAAACACCAGAGACCCCACATCTATGTGTGTGTGTTAGCATGCTGGTGCATATAAGGTTTCTCCATAAGAGTGTTCGATAGTTGGTGTGAGCAGGCATCAATCCGTCTCGCAGGAATCGATGCAGACATGAAGGAGATCGGAGCAAAGACGTCCAAAGGACCCCCAGAGCCCCAGGCAGACCCGGCGGGGCCGACCACATCCCCCAAGAGTGGAGCAAAGGAGAACTCCGGGGAAAGTCCAGCGGCTACTGTGCAGGGGCCAGGGGGCAGCAGTGACGAGCCCACGGGCCCCGCCGCCAATGGACCGGGAGAGCCGGGGCCCAGGGGCACCCCACCCCCCAGCAGGGACCGGCCGACGAGGGGCCCCCGGCACTGCAGGGGCCGCGGCCGGCCCCCATGTGCCGCCGCCACCCTAGGCCAATCCCCACCGCCAACATCCCAGCTCCCCACCCCTGCCCTACGTCGGGGCGCCCCACCGATAGCCGCAGGGGACGGACAGCATCCCCAGGCCGGGCTCAGCCACCATCTGGACACCAAGTTGTACCAGCTCCCGGGTCCTGATCCCGCGCAACGCAGAGTGCCAAGACCAGGCATCCAACGAGGGCCAGGGCCGGTCCAACCCGCCAATGAACCGACCACGCACGGTGCGCACAGAACAGGTGATCAAACGAGCAGAGACGCCGGAGACAAGCAGACCGCCAAGGGCCCTACAGTCGCAAAGCAGCCCGACAGCCCAGGACCCCGACCAGACCGCCTGTTACCCTCCGGACCCCAACCCCTGATGGCCCGTAGCGAACAGGGGTGTGAAAAGACCCCTAGCCTCCATCCTTCCGCTCGAGTATGGTGTTGATGCATGTTGTTATAATGTGCATTTAAAACAGAGGGGTGGGATGTGGGGAAGGCAGCCACACATCCCCCAACCCCCACCCCGAGCCCTCAGTGTCTATATGTGGTTTAACAGTGGGCACCGGCACCAGAGGTGAAGCTGATTGAACCGCTCCCCCGCTGGATGCCAAAAAGTGTGCCCACCCCAAAGTCTCTACATATGTGTCGCGTGAGAATGTTATAAATGGGAGTGTCTAAGTTGTATATTAAAATTGGGACCCAGGACGCCACGGGATAGCGAGGAGGGAAGCCCCTCCTCACACCCCAGTGATGTGCCCATGCCCCAAGACCCTATATGAGTGGTAAAGTGATGGAGCGGGTGGACAGAGGTGTCCAGGGATGGGGAGGGAAGGACTGGGAGACAAAATGTCTTCCCAGGGAGCCTGCTCCCCCTCTGACCCCAATAGGCACCGCTGTTTACTGGGATCCACCAGGGGAGGGAGGCCATGCCACGTTCGACCCGGGGCCCACGGCCACAGCACCACAAAGCCCCACGGACCCCAAGGCAGTCCCCCCAGCCCCATCCCAGAAGGGGAACTAAACCCACCCTGACATTCCCTCTACTCTCAAAACACAAAAGACACTAGACACCCAGGTAGAGTTCACCCCCCCCACCGCACACCCCTCCCCCCTGTCCAAGTGCCCTCGTAGGGGAAGAGCACCTGTCGCTACACAGCAACACCCTCCCCGCCAGCAAAGGAGGCCCCCGTAGCCCGAACCACGGCGACGTACCTGCCCAGACCAGGAGCAAACCGATGAGCCGGGCGGCCGACCCACCAGGCCGACATCCACCAGCCCCATTCCTTGTGGAGCGACCACTGCTGCTCAACGGCCCGGCAGGAGACCAAACCCAGTGCCCCACCCACCTGCCCTGCACGCCCACCACCCGGTCAGTCCACCCGCAAGTCCGACCGAACCTGGCCAAATGCCCGACCCCAGCGCCCCGCACAAAGACCATCTGCCATCTGCCACGACCGTCTGGGGGTTCAAGAAGACAGAGCAGAGACACAGAAGGAACAGAAGATTTGATATAAGAGAACTTTCTATGTTACAGAAAGTAAAAAGTTGATAACAGGACACAGTGGATGTTCAGTTACTGGGAGGATCATCCCAGTAGATGCTCCCCGTCCAACATTGCAGCTAAGCAGGATACCAGACCAGGTGGAGCTTCTATGGAGAGAAAAACACTGAGAGAAAACAAAGTTAACAGTCGAAATAACAGCAAATAATACAACTGGAGAGTAGTAGGAGAGAAAAGTAGCAGAGTGAAGAAAAGTGGTCAGTCAGTCAATTAATTCTAATTACTTTGAAATATTCCCGTCCCAGCCTCTAACAGCATAACTTTAATGTATCGCAGGGTGACAGAGCTTTTTCAGTGGTTTCTCCTAAATTATGGAACGGGTTGGCGCTCCATGTTCAAGCCACTCGAACTCTTTCAGTTTTAAAGTTGTTACTTAAGAGTCATTATTTTTAATTGGCTTTTAACTAGGTAACCTCCTCTTTATGATCTATTTGTGATGGGAATTGTCATTGTGTTTAACTACAGCTATACTGGTTATCTTTTGTGTTTTCTTTTATAATTTATTTTTATTGCTTTTATAGTCTTTAGTAACTTGTACGGCACTTTGGGCAACCATGTTTTAGGAAATGCTCTTTATAAATTCATTTTAATTGAACCCATAGACATATATATAAGCTTATAATTCACTAAATACTATCTATTTATTTAAAATAATATGGATAATACATATAATATATAACTATAGATAATATAGATAATATATAACAGATCATTTAAAATAGATAATATATATGTATATATGGAATGAGAATATTATTAAGTTTGATTTGATGGTTTCAGCATGATTAAAATAAATTATCTTAACATTTAAAGGCATTGTAACGTTCACTTTGTAAAAGTCTAAGAAAATACTTTTCATAGTGTGATTGTTGTGTTACCATGGTCACAATCTGATACTGCTATGAGTTTAACCTTTTTTTGTGTGTTTGAACGTCGTTTGTCTCAGCAAATAAATCCCATAAATCCCTGATTGCTTTAAGCTCCGCCCCTCTCCTAGAGTCCACCAGAATCTTTATTAGCACGTTGTTAGTGGTGCTGATGTTCTGAACAGGAGGACGGGCCCAAGTCAAGTTCTGCTTAAGGCCCCAAATGACCTTTGGACGCCCCTGCCTCCTTCCCATCACCATAATCTTCAGCTCCTTCCACAGATTTTACACCAACTGAAGGTTTCATCATTTAGGCCAAACAATTTAAGTTTGGTTTAATTTGACCACAAAGCAGAAGACTATACGTCGTCCTCTTTGCTCAGGGTGTGCAAAGGCTGAGCGAGCTTTGGTGGATCTGACCTGGAGAGGTAGCTTCGTCCCTGGTCCGCAGAGTTAAGCACTGAGACGTGTCTGTTGGACTGGCTGCCTGGAGATCTTCACAATGATCTTCACCTGTTGCACCATCAGCATTGTGATGCTGGTGTCACCACTTCTACTTCACCCTGTGAGATTTTCCACAGAGAGGAACATCTTGTATGTTCTAACCGTTCTGTGGCCCTGAAACCTGAAGGCGTTTAGATCTGGGCTTGTAGCCTGGAGCAGCCACAGGTCCTCGCGGAGCTCTTTTGCTTCAGCCACAACTAATCTGTAGAGCGCTGCAGAGGTTCTCCTGCAGAGTTGAAGGAAGCAGCTGTTCTCAGCAACCCAGGGCAACCAGGAGGTTCTGTTCTGACTGGTTCTATGAGACGGGTTTGGTTGGGTTTGACTGCATGACCTCAAGTAAACTAAACGGCAAATAGTTTTTTAATTTCCCTGCTGTGTTTTTAAATGTTTGTGTTTGTTGGACTGAGGGAGCGGATCAGATCAGATCAGATCGGGTGGTGGTTCTGCTGTTCTGTTGGGTCTGGCTGCTCTCAGGTTAACCCAAATTGTTCTGTTTGTATCTGAGCAGCTCCAGGTGGTGTTTCCTCACCGCTTTCATCTGCTGTTGCTCTTTTTCTTATCCATAATCTCATCATAGACGTAGGCCTCCAACACCACACCGTGTATTACTGTGTGTGTGATCAGAGTGTTACATGTAAACCAGTCTAATCAGAGAGCTCTGCAGGAGGTGACAGAGAGAAGAGGAGGCTAATTAAGTGATGACACTTCTTCATCATCAACACACACACACACACACACACAGTTCAGTGTAATGATTTCAGCCATGGAGGCAATTATCTTGGCCGAGGGCGAGCGAGCACAGAGATAGTGGACAGATAAACAGAGAGAGAGAGACAGAGTGTGTGTCAGTTTTTGTATTAATTAGTATGTTTCTGTTATTGAGCGTTCTCTGCTGGGACTCAGTGTGTGTGTGATCTGTGCTGCAGGAGGCTGTTTAATGAAACACAGCAGATGAACCCTGATAATAAGGCCTCAGCAGCTCCACTCCACACATTTTCTGGCCCACTGTGTGTGTGTGTGTGTGTGTCCACGATTATAAACGTGTGTTAGCAATTAGGATCTTCACACTGAAACTCCAGAATAAGTTTGTTTCAGGAGAATTTCCTCAGATGTTCTGCACATCATGGAATATAGAAAACTGAAACAGACTGATTCTTCATACGGTTGCATCTAAGAAGTTTAGGTCTATGAGCAAAATTAGAACTTGTTCATGTCATGCGGCACAAGCCTAACAAACAATGTCTGCGCAGATAGTGGAATAAGACGGATAAAACAATGGATAAAAAAATTTAACAATGGACGGACTGACCCAGAGGCTCCTGAGCCTGTGGCTGTACTAGTACATTATACAGGGGATGGGGGGAGCTAAGCGTGATGCTCTGATGTTGCGCCTGTTAGACCAATACTCAGAAAATCCTCAAGCCAGTTGTTTCCTTTTCAATAAAGTTTAGATTTTTCTCTGATATTGTTGCTAACTTCTCTTCTCAATCACCAAAAAAAGTTTACTTTAGAAATCTCTGTTCCCAATAGAAGCCAGCTTCAGGTACATCCCAATGCCAACCCCATGAAAGTTCAATACAATGATTAGAATTTTGATAGAGTATCAAAGGCTTTGTTTTGTATTGCATGAGTTGGCTAAGAGCTAGCCGACAGAGTTAACCTACAAACCTAGCAGTTAGAGCTAGCCTCAAAGCTAGCAGACAGAGCTAGCCTATGATGTCACTTGGCTAGCTTTATTCTCTTTTCTTATTTTCTTTCCTTAGCTTTTCTGAGTTTTTTTCTTTGTTACTTTATACACCCATTCTCTGGAGTCACTGTATTTAACCGGATCTCTTTCTTGGATTACTTTCTGAAGGACTGTGGATTACCAAAATGGCATTTTGCTCAGCTGAGGACTTTGAGAAACTGCTCCAGAAAATTGAAACAATCGAGACAAAGTTACACCACTCTCAGATTAATTTTAATCTAAACACTTGATATGGAAATGAGACAACTTTACCGATGACTACACGCAGGGAGGAAGAACCTGGCAGTCAAATGGCACGTAATGGGTAGAACACCCCATTCCCAATTCAACGAAGACTGGCCGGCTTTAAAGCGCACTGAATCTACACCTGGTTTCTCTGCTCCCAGGAAGAAGAAACAAAAGAACCCACAACCCAAAACAAGAGATATCACTCCCCCTGGAATACCGCTGAGAAACAGAGTCGCAGCCCTCAGTTCCCCGAAGGACAACGCAGCCCCTGGGACCTGTCAAGTTCACCAGGAGAAATCCATCCACATGAAGTGGACACATAACGAAGCAAGAACCCCCCCAGCAAAAGTTCTCATTATACATGATGGATCAATTTAAGGTATCGAAGATTTTTTTAGCCAGAACACTAGCGTTATCAGCTGCCCCAAGAATAAAGTGAGAGAAATATCTGAAAAAATCCAGACAATTTTAGAACAACACCCTAAAGTGGAAAAGCTTGTTATCCACACAGGTGCAACTGATGTAGCCAAGAAACAATCAGAGATTCTCAAAAAAAGACTACTCTGATCTGCTACAGAGACTTGATGGACTCAACATAAACATCTTTATCAGCACACCAGACCCTGAAGGAAATGATGAATGGTACAATAGACTTTGCATGCTCCCTAAATGGTTGAAGAGAAAATCTGTTGAAATCGATCCCATTTATTAATAACTTTAAAATATTTGGATGTGCAAAGCACTTGTTCAAGATAAATCAGCTTTATTTTAACAGAGCGGGACTAAGACTGTTGACCTCAAATATTTTCTGTTATCTAAATAAACACTTGATAAAGCACCTGACAGCTGACCTCAAAGCATGGCCCATGGATATTATCAAAGAACAAACATTTCACTACACACATCAGGTGACATCACCAGCCCAGACAGCTGCATGGACTTACAGAGAACAAACATTTCCAGCAGCGAGCAAAGATGTACATCCCTCAGCAAAGAGTTCTTCAAGTATTCAAATGTCATCAGACTCATTGACACCTAATGACTCTCCGTTTAGTGATTTCTCAGATAGACTGAAAGCACAAATTAGAATTGGGTCACAACGAACACCGAAACTTGGACTATATCAGGCCTCTGGGACTAACACTGGATGTACTCTGCCCATGCCCCAACTGGTAATAATGGATATCTGATATAGAAGGGAACCGGATAGTAATTCTACTCCCACCAACCTCCTGAAGTCGTCCGGCCAACCCGAAAAAATCCTTAAGCTAAACGCTCTGATATTAAAGCAAATCTCAAATTGATCACCTGTCAGAAGGTTCAACTACCCATCATCAAACCACTTAAGTCAGCTTTATTAAATATTAGGTCTTTATCAGGAAAGTCATTCCTATTGAATGAGTTCATCACTGAACACTGAATACATGCCCTTTTTTTGATCAGAAACATGGCTAGACATAAACATGGCTAGACATAAATAATGAAACATCTGTATTGATAGAATCTACTCCTCCAAATTACAATTTTTTAAGCGAGAGCAGGAAACACAGATGAAGTGGAGGCGTAGCCACAATCTTTAATAACTCAATGAACTTTAAAAAGGTATATCTGGGCATATTTGACTCTTTTGAATCCCAAATCTCCCAGATAAATGAGCCTAAAAAAGTTATATTTCTATAAATGTATGTAAACCCCCAAATCTTAACTAAATTAATTTCTTTAATGATTTCAGCGACCTTCTATCGGTAATATGTGTTGATTATGACCAATTCAATATCCATACTAACAACCTCAAGGATAGACTAGCAAAAACATTAAGTGACACTCTTCACAACTTCGGCCTGACCCAGCATGTCACACAACCAACACACAATAGAGGACACACTCTGGACTTAATTATCAGCAAAAGTTTAACTATATCTGACATGTTGGTAATGTCATGTTTGTGTATTTTAAAGGACCCAAAGGCAGCAACAATGAAACTTAAATGATTTAATAGTAAACAAAAAACAAGGAACAAAAACTTACAGAACTCGGAGAACCACAAATGCTGAGATGAGGAAGGAAAAACTGGAACTGGGCAGGAAACAAGAACTGGGCATGAATCAGGAACAGACAAGGAAAGAATGACGACGGACCAGCGACTAGTGACTGAATGAGAGTAGGATTTATAATGGGGAGGAAATGAGGACGTGAGAGGATACCAATGACCAATTAGGGGAATCAGATGCAGGTGAGAGGGAGAGAGCAGGTGGAAACAATCAGCTGGGAAGAGAGGTAGAATGATAGGGAGACAGAAAAACTCTTAACTAAAGATAATAAGTCTAGTAAGAGGACCTAAGGAAACACTAGAGAGAATAAACTAATAAAGACAAGGAAATAATCTAACATGAAAAGACTAGATAAGGAAAATAACTAGATTTAAACTCAAACAAGAGGGAACAAAACAAGAAAGCAGCTTAGGGTACAGAGGGGAAGGAAATTAAGTGGAAGGAAAACAAAGCAAAATCCATGGAACCTGACAGGTAATTGATATTGATATATCTGACCATTTCTGTGTTTTCTTTGAAAGTACCATCTCTGCTAAATTATCTAGCCACAGTGAGATAACTGAAAAAAAAGCGTTTTCCCGGGGACAGTTCAGTTGAAACCTTTAAACGTATTTACCCTCCCACCACATCCCCCTCATCTCCCAACTCAGTAAATAAGATGGTAGATAATTCCTCTTACAAATCTCAGAAATCATTGATTCCATTCCTCCAACTAAAGTGAAAGTAGTCTCAGGTAGAAAGAAGTCTCCGGACAAGCGATCCACTGGTACGTAGTGAAAAAAGAGTGTCGACGGGCCGAGCAGAAAACTTGACTCCAGTTTCACTGTAAGAACTACAAAGAGAGACTGAACAGATATCAGTTAACTTTAAAAGAAGCTAGGGAATCTTCCTTCAGTGAAATCATTAACAGAAACATTAATAATGCACGGCCTCTTATTTGCAACAATAGAAAGACTAACTAATCCTCCAATGAAAGTAGCCCCTGAACTAAACTCGACCAGGGCCTGCAATGAATTTGCAGCTTTTTCACTAAAACATTTCTAACAATTAGACAGTCGGTCTGTACCACAGCACAGAGCCGACTGCCAATGTTATACCCAACTAACACCAATGTAGAAAAAATGGCAGAATTCCATGAATTAAACCACAAAAACCTTGAAGAAATCGTTAAACAATTAAGCTCCTCCTCTTGCTGTCTTGATATTCTACCCACAGCTTTCCTTAAGGATGTTTTCCCTGTCATTGGGTCTGATCTAATTCAAATAGTTAACTCATGGCTCTTGTCAGGCCTCTTCCCCCAGGCTTTAAAAACAGCAGTTATTAAACCACTTCTAAAAAAGAATAATCTGGACAACATGTTAATGCAGAACTACAGGCCAATCTCTAACTTTCCATTCATCAGTAAGATTATTGAAAAAGCTGTTTCAGCAGTTAAATAGCTTCATAACAATGACCAACCGCTTTGATATTTTTCAGTCTGGTTTCTGTGCTCACCACAGCACTGAGACTGCCCTCGTGCTAAGTTTTCAGTGACCTCTGCATAAATACAGACTGTAGGAGAACCACAGTGCTGGTTCTGTTGGACCTCAGTGCAGCATTTGACACTGTTGATCATGAAATTGACGCGCTCCGGTTGTTTTATCTTCAGCAACAAAGTCTCATACACAAAAACTTATAATACTTCTGAATAAATTTAACCAGGTTTAATTAAGGCTCGATGAATAGATTTATACAAATAACAGCGCTGGACCTCAATCTTTCACAACAATTTTGTGGCCAAGAAAAAGGGTCCCTACACAGAGTAACTACTGAATATATACGTTCTACTCTTAGGCTCCTCCTATCACACATGAAGGAGCTCATCCTGTTATGTTGTCTGTAAATTCAATGTGTAGCCAGATGACTTTAACTGATAGGGAGTGTTCGTTAAGTATTTAACTATACTAAAATGTGTGAGCAAGCTTTGCAAAAACCCATCAGCAGATTCATTGAGACATAGTCATAGTTTTGTGGAATCTTAGTATCTCTCTAATCTTTCCTGTTTTAACATAAACAAAAAAGGTCACCTTAGTTCACCAACCTTCTGTTTTAACACAAAGGATAAAAGACATGAAAATGTTCCTAAACTCATATTATTCTGTCACCTAAGCAGTTCTGTAATAAGCAACGTTATTCCGTTTCCTGTTTTCTGTCCAGCGAGACGGATGCTCTCTGCTTAATCCTAACAACTCCCCCTGTCGATGTATTCAAATAAATACATCGTAACCTGCCGGGGACTCAATCATCTGCTGATTGTTTTGCACAAATATACACAATATTATATAATCTAAATATTTGATATTTATATATATATAAATAAATAAATATATATATATATATATATATATATATATATATATATATATATATATATATATATATATATATATATATATATATATATATATATATATATATATATATATATATATATATATATATATATATATATATATATACATATACATAAGATGCATGGGTGTATCTAAGGCTATATGTGAGACCCCCTTCTGGCTGTCACGTGAATCTCCCCCCCAACAGATTGCCTTGTCTCCGGTGGTCTCCTTGTGTAGGTGCAACTGGTAGTGGAAATCTCTAACATTTTTATATATCAGTAGAATAATAACAAAAATATATTTATATAAAAAAAACTTAAATATTAATTTGTCCTAACAAAGCATAGAAGCAAGCATATGCTGTCTAACATTATGTCATCAATTGTTGTAGACCCTAATCATACAATTTCCTCCTCTTCTTCTGCCCCCCAGGATTCTGGCTCCCCATGGACCCCCAACATGAGGGCTTCTCCTTCAGTCAGCAATGGCATGTTTTCAGGTAAAGTAGTCATCTGATAAGCCGGAGGTGGCCCCCTATCCTTTTGGGTCTTGGGAACCGACTGCTCGATCGATATACCTGAGAATTAGAGCTTGGGCACAGGGTATACAACAACACCCACAAAGGACAAATACTGCAATAACAACGATCAAAGAAGTAAAAATACTTACCATGAAATTTCCCCATTTCCCAAACCATTTTTCAAATATTCCAGATAATGGATTGCCAACTCCAGAGTGGTCTTTTCATTCATTTGATAATGTTCTCAGACCTTGGAAGGTTTTAGTTATTGATCCATCGGGAGCTGTATTATTAGGAATAAAAGTACAACAGGATTCTCCAAACATAATACATACTCCGCCATTTTCTGCAAGAATCATATCTAAGGCTAATCTATTCCGATTGTTAGGTTTCTGTGTCTGTTGGTTGCTGTGTGTGTTTCTCACCTTCTTCACAGGGGCGTGGCAGGCAGATCTGAACAGGTGCAGCTTGTTGAAGCTCCTCACCTACCAGCTTTATAAGGGGAGAGGGTGCTGCAAGCTGATGCCAGATGGTTCTCGCAGTCAGCGTGGTACAAGGCCAACTCCCTAACGAAAACCAAGTAAGATTTTCTCCTTCGTGTCATTCGGATCCTCACCAGAGTTATCTTAACGCAGATCCACTTACCTTTGTTCCAAGACTCCTGGATTCTTCAGTTCTGGATCTCCTCACCTCTCCAACATTTATCCCGGTCAGCCTCTGCAACACCTCCCCTCTGGTACCCTCTCCATCCATCCTGGGTGTCGGTCGCTCACCTGCCCGCCCGTCTGCCTTTCTGTTGCCTGTTCCAAGTAAGACACAATCTCTGACATTAGCATTCTGGTTATTCTCATCATCCTCACCATTTCCGGATTTCGGCTCCAGTCATCCACCAGCTCCATCACCTGCAACAACAACAGTCAGTATCCATCCATCCACAGAGACCGACAGACTACAGATTTCTACTTACCTAACCTCCAAGCTCCGAGACCAAACCACCAACTGTATGCTCTGCGATTTCATCATATCATCCTCTCTTAAATAGAAATCTAACTTTCCACTTGCCTCTCCTCATTTCCGAGTTCCCTGTTCCTGGCGCTTCCTTCCTGGTTCTCCCAAGACGACCTTTAAAACCTCCTCAAATAAACTTTACTACTCTTTTAATTGTGTCTGCTGCTGTGCTGGTATTGTGTCTAACAAACAATTATGTTACTGATATGCTATCAATGAGGTAGCAGACAATTGTTCATGTACAGCCTCAAAACCATCTCTTGTAAAGATTGCTAGTCTTTACATGGTATAATGGACATAGCTAATCCTAGCAACATTTTTACCCAGATCTCTTTTTCAATTTCCTTCCACTTCTATTTCCCCCTGTTTGACTCATAACATCTGTATTGGGAAAAACCTGCACAGGAGAGACAAGAGAGACAAGTGCATTTCCCAGCCCAGTTGGCAGGTAAGTATGGGGGTACATCTCTGACATTATTCAAGAGCATATTTTTTCAGTTTGAGAGCATTATTTGTTTTAATGCTAATTTTTGTCAGTTTGAAAGCATTATTTGTTGTATTAATGCTCAGATCTTGTTTTCCTCTCTCAAAACACTCTTATGTTCACACTCAAAACGTTCCTTACTTGCGTTCATATATCTGTTCTTGCACTTAAACTGATTCCTCTGCACTTGAAATCCATTTCTCTGTGCTCAGAATTCATCTCTGCTCTGTCAAAACCTGGTCTCGTGGATTTTTCCTGTGCTCTTGGATTTCAAGCAAAATAGCCCTGCCAAAAGTCCCCCAGCCAATAGGAAGCCAGATATGGCGCTAACCAATGAGCTCGTCGCAGTTTTCTTTGGGGTGCCCTTGTTTTAATATACTCACTTAGGCTAGCTCATCATTAATACCGGTCTTTTGCACTTTCAAACAGCTGAAGTCAGCTGATGGTCAGCCAACATGGCTAAGGACGGAAATCAGGAACCTGAAGTAAGAATTATTTTTAATGGTGAGACGGCCTTATGACAATATAATGGCCGTATTCAGTTTCAGACCCGACTCCAGGCATCTTATTTGTGGGGGGCAGTTATTATTTATCCCTTTAACGTTTCTACCTCCCGTTGGCAGTGTGTTAAATATTTATGGGTCAAAACGGCCCTTTTTGACACTCATTTTATGTACATATTCATACTATACATAATTTAAAAAAATTCTGGAGTTTTTCTTAACGATCGCTCTTGTTCTAGATCGGTGGTCAAAACTTTTATTTCTGTACTCCAAAAGGAGAACAAAAACAACAGCAAACAGAAAACACAGCAACAAGCCCTGCTTCTTCCATGTCGATTCTCCTTATTTTTCTGCTGCTTTGATCAGTGACGCTACTCGCTGCTAAAACTGTCTTGATACACTCAGAAAGAAAAATAATGTAATGTCCAACTCATTGTTCTTAGCTATGCCTGCACATCCACGGAGCCATCATCTCAAACTAAAACAACCATTTTACGCCCAGTTAATGTACTCCAACAAAGTACTTAGTCCGCAAGTCTTCCTCAATCCAACTCTGCCGCAAAAAACCTTTGTAAATTCCTCTCTATTTTATTTAGTTATACAGCACTACAAGTTAATTTCAGCTATATATATTTCTATATCAATTGATGAGAGGAGATTTTTAAGTGAAAGCCTGCGCCTCGCGCTGCTATGCTACCAGTCCCTGAACAGCCTGCTGTTTGCTAACTCCTCTCTCTCAGTTCGTTTATCCTGTGGCAGAGTATAAAAAAGAATTACACATTCACACTATATATATTTCTGGGCATGCATGGGAAGAGATTCTCACCAAAATCATCTTCAAAGAACTCTTCCTCATAAATGCCTTTTATTTCTTTACAAAGTTATTACAAAACATTCTGAGAGACAGCCTCTCTTACAGGATCCAATCAGCTTAATAATACATATTCATATAGATGCAAAGTGTGCCTATAGTCCGTCCCTAATAGGTTAAGCCCCTGTTAATATATTCCTTTTGGTTGCTAAGCAGAAAACCTTCCTTCTCTCAACAGCCTATTTTGCACGACCAAACCAACAGATGTTTCCTGTTTTTTCAGAGAATCGTGACCCATTGTCTAACTCATATTCTGTTCTTAACAGTTTTGTCCATTTAATCGTGACCGTTCCTTTCTGACCCGTGGGTCACATACTATGCCAACACTTTTCTACATTTAGTTAATCATTTTAGCACATAACCCCTTCACCTTTTGGCCTGTGTATTCATTCAATGCTTGTTTAAAAGTTTTTATTTACAATACTATATATCTATATATCTATATATATATAGATATATATATATATATATATATATATATATATATATATATATATATATATATATATATATAGTCAGATCTGTGGTCCCTGGAGGAGTTCCTTGCATGCGGATTCTCACTAGGTGAACTTCACACCATGGACCTTAGCAAACTGAATAGATTTGTTTAAACAGCCAGTGCAACACCATTAATTTTAACACCATTGCAGGTCATAACAGCATGAGCTCTTCTCCACAACATCTGCCTCAGTGCTGGTGACATTGTGGCCCCTGGGAATGAGCTTAAAGATGATGTAGCAGAGGATGGGGCTGGTTTGGAGAAATCAGCGGTGGTCTCCGGTGGGACAAACTGTCTTCTGATTATATCCTAGTGATGTGGCAGCCGTCGATTGAGTCAGCCCTGGACGATGCAGTGGACAGTGTGAAGAAGCTTCCCTAAACCCTGATGTTCCCCTCGTCAACCAGAAAAGACCAGCCAGAGGTCTCACCTGGAACACTTCATCCACATCTCTGATCTTTATAAAGCCGATCCAGGAAAACTGCCTGTTAATTTTAATAAAGCTTAAAGAACGGTCCAGGAAGAGGTCATTAAGGTTAATCCTGCATGAATAACTAGAAATAACTACACAATAACTTATTCTCATGTCAATCTTTGCTGTTTCTTTTTCGATAATCATTTTAAATTGTTCACAGTAAGCTTAGGAAACTTAGGAAAAGTAGGAAACTTTTTATCAGAACGAACAGAAATCACATGTGGGGTGCCCCAGGGCTCCATCCTGGGGCCCCTCTTATTTAATATATACATGCTCCCACTTGCCCAGATTTTAAAACCAATAAGTATGGCTACCATAACAACGCAGATGATACTCAGCTTTACATTACAATGTCACCAGGTGACCTAACCCATTTAAACCCCAAATCAATGCATCAACCAAATCAATGGATGGATGTGCCATAATTTTCTACAGCTGAACAGAAACAAAACAGAAGTAATTACTTTAGAGCTAAAGAGGAACGATCAAGAGTCAACACACAGCTTTAGTTAATACAGCTAGAAACTACTGATCAGGCCTGAAATCTGGGTGTAGTAATGGACTCAGACCTGAACCTCCAGGGTCACATAAAGGCAATAAGAAGGACAGGCTGCTATTACCTGAAGAACCAAACATGGAGAAGCAGCTTTCAGTTTCTATGCTCCTCTAATCTGAAATAAACCAAGGCCGCGGCTCCACAAGGCCCGAAGCTGGACCGGCCAAGAGTTAATATCGTGTGTTGGTCGAGGAGTGCAACGTATTCACCCGTTGCTGGGATGTTTTCCGTATCGGCTCTGGCATAGGAGACGCCCAGGCCCCCTTCAAGCTGTTTCAGTGTGATGGACCGGAACTCGGGGACAGCCTCTTGAAAGCTATTCCAGACGCCACGGCTGGGCCTGTGCCCACTTTCCTTGCTGCCATGTGCTCTCGAGCAGTTATACCATTTACCACGTCTGTTCTGCGCACAGAGCTGCTTCAGTTACACCAGGTCCACGACGAGGCATTCCGCGCTTTTGCCGGCAGAGTGCGGGGGAAGGCTGAAGCATGCACCCACAACACTGTTTGTGACTGTGGGAAAACTGTGGATTATACTGATCACATTATCCGTGATGTACTGATTAATGGGATTCATGACTATGACATACGTAGAGACATTCTGGGGATACCTGACATCATGGGGAAACCGGTGAATGATGCAGTGGCCCTAATTCAAAACAGAGAAATGGCTCGCAATGCTCTCCCTTCATCCAGCTTATTGGCTGTGTCATCATTTTCGGCACCTGCAAAAGACTCCACAGCCCAGCCCTGCTTCCACTCCAGCTCCGCTGGACAGGTCTGCCCAGCCCTCATGTCTGGACTGTAGAAAGATTCAACTCAATTCAGTTTATTTATATAGTGCCAATTCACAACAGATGTCATCTCAAGGCTCTTAACAAGAAGTCATTTCAATACATTTATACAAACATTCCAATCAGTTAAAAAGTTTCCTATTTAAGGAATCCCAGCAGATTGCGTCAGTCATAGGCGGGAGGTTGGGCAGACTTTCCAACCACAGCAGTTCTTCAGCAATCCCTCATAGTGAGCAAGCATGTAGCGACGGTGGAGAGGAAAACTCCCCTTTAACAGGAAGAAACCTCCAACAGAACCAGGCTCAGTAGGAGCGGCCATCTGCCACAACCGTCTGGGGGTTTGAGAAGACAGAGCAGAAACACAGAAGGAACAGAAGATCCCATATAAGAGAATTTTTTATGTTACAGAAAGTAAAAAGTTGATAACAGGACACAGTGGATGTTCAGTTACTGGGAGCATCATCCCAGTCGATGCCCCCCGTCCAACAGGGCATTGCAGCCAAGCAGGATACCAGACCAGGTATATCTTCTATGGAGAGAAAAACACTGAGAGAAAACAAAGTTAACAGTCGAAATAACAGAATGTACTGTAATACAACTGGAGAGTCGTAGGAGAAAATGAAGTAGCAGAGTGAAGAAAATTGGTAAGTCAGTCCTCCAGCAGTCTAAGCCTATAGCAGCATAACTACAGAGATAGCTCAGGATGATCTTAGCCACTCTAACTATAAGCTTTATCAAAAAGGAAAGTTTTAAGCCTGGGCTTAAAAGTAAACAGAGTGTCTGCCTCACGGACTAAAGCTGGGAGCTGGTTCCACAGGAGAGGAGCATGATAACTAAAAGATCTGCCTCCCATTCTACTTTTAGAAATCCTAGGAACTACAAGTAAACCTGCAGTCTGAGAGCGAAGGGCTCTGTTAGGAATATATGGAACAGTCAGATCTCTGATGTATGATGGAGCTTGATTATAAAGATGTTTAATGTCTTAGGTGAGGGGGCTCGGGGCTGGAATACTAGGCCTCATCAGGTGTGCATTGACTGCTTCAGGGCCCAATGGCGGCGGAGCCGACAGCGGCTGCCCTCTGACAGCCAGCAGGCTTCCATGGGCTACCAGCTCATCTCCCAGATTTCATCTGTTGGAGCTGGGACCCTCTCTGATGGACATCGTCGGACTGGGCGCCACCTCCAGCGTCACGCTCTGGAGGCGCGCAGCCGTGTCAACGGACCCACATCGGTCAGGCTCGGCCATCATATCTTCTCCAAGGGTGAATGGCGACGTGCCAGGCTGAGAGACCATCCCCGGGTGTCGATCACTATCTCAGTTGATAGTTGCACGGAGTCGATGGGTGGCGTCAGTCCCCGGGGTCCGGCCACCTAGACGACTATATCTGCCATTGCAGACACCGGGGCGCAGTCAGATCTGTGGTCCCTGGAGGAGTTCCTTGCATGCGGATTCTCACTAGGTGAACTTCACACCATGGACCTTAGCTTGTCGGCCACCGACCGCTCACCTACAGTGATCGAGGGCACTTTCTTCGCTAGGCTCTCCACGGCCCCTAGTGGTGACGGAAGTACCTCATGCCGCTCTATGGTGTACTTGAGCAGCTCCGTTTGCGCCATGTATCTCTCCTACGAATTGTTGCTCGGCCTTGGATGAGAGCCTGGCTGCTCGACAGGTACGCTTCTTCCACATTTAACACCTGCCCCCATCAAGCACTGCCATGTATGAAAGGCCCCCCTATTGAGATACATGTGGATCCGGCAGCTTTGCCGAGAACGTACCACACCGCGGCTGCTTTGTCCCTGCACTGGCAGCAGAGGGTGCACAACGACCTCCTCCGGGACGAATCACTGGGCGTAATTGAATGTGTTCCGTATGGTGAGTCAGTGACTTGGTGCCATCGTCCGGTGGTCATTTGGAAACATGATGGCACCCCTCGTAGGACCGTGGACCTCTCGCCCTTTAACAAATTCTGCAGACGTGAGACCTTTGCTACCAAATACCCTTTTCAACTCACTCGTCGTATCCCAAAGGGAACCTGGAAAACCGTCACGGACGCTTGGAATGGTTATCATAATGTGCCTCTGCATGAATCAGACAGTCCTCTCACTACCTTTATCACCCCATTCGGCCGCTGGCGCTACACGTAGGCCCCCCAGGTCTTCCTGTCATCGGGGCATGGTTACAACCGCTGTTTTGAGGCTATCCTCTCTGACTTTCAGCAGAAGGAATGGTGTGCTGAGGGTGGAGAACCATCGACTTCCTAGCGCACATCGGCCAATCTGGCATTGTGCTTAACCCGACCAAATTTCAGTTTGCTGAGAGGGAGGTTGATTTTGTGGGCTTCAGGGTATCTGATGATACCATTGAACCACTTCCTAAGAATTTGGATGTCATCAGAGACTTCCCTACCCCGGTCTCCACAACGGACATCAGGAGCTGGTTCGGTCTCGTTAACAAGGTGGGCAACTATGCCCAGCTGCGCAACATCATGGCGCCGTTTAAGCCCTTTCTCAGCCCGCGTTGCCAGTTCTCCTGGTTGCCTGTGTTGGAGTCTGCCTTCCAAGAGTCCAAACGGGCCATAGTGGGGGCCATTCGGGCGGGCGTAGAGATCTAGGACATGCAAAGACAGACCTGCCTCCGCCCTGATTGGTCCAGGTGCGGTATTGGTTACTTCCTCCTCCAGCAGCACTGTAACTGCAGCTCCGGCATTCCGGACTGCTGCCCTGGTGGATGGAGGATCACTCTTGCTGGCTTACGGTTCCTGTCCTCTGCTGAGCAGCGCTATGCCGCCATTGAGGGGGAGGACCTGGCCGTGGTGTGGATTCTGGAGCAGACGAGATACTTTACACAAGGGTGCGACGACCTTGTTGTGGTAACGGACCCTAAGCCCCTGGTGAAAATCTTTGGCGACCATACACTGGATGAGATTACGAAGTCTCGCTTGTTCAGACTGAAACAGCGTACCCTCCCATGGCGCTTCGACATTTTGCATTGACCCGGTAAGAGCATCTGCGCCGCCGATGCTACTTCCAGGCATCCCTCCCCTTCTGGCTCGGTTGACGACCTCTCACTGGATTCGCGGAACGTTCCCGATGGTGTGGAGTCGGCACTTATGGCATCCATTCGTGATGACACGCAGGAGCTAGCTGCCGTTTCATGGTCCCTCCTGGCAGAGGAGACAGCAGCAGATGCGTGCTTCGCCCACCTCCTGCACCTCATCGATGATGGGGGTGCTATTGATGCGAAGGACCCTGCCCTAGCTGGCCTGTCCAATATTTGTGAATCGGTCTACGTGCAGCTGTCTTGCTGTACCACAACCGCGTTGTAGTCCCTTTGTCCCTCCGTGACAGGGTTCTTTGGCACCTCCATGCCGCCCACCAGGGGACATCGACGATGGAGCGGCGCGCCCGTGCCATTGTCTGCTGGCCTGGAATTCGAGAGACATCCGGTTAACTAGGGAGAACTGTGCGGATTATTACCGTAATGCACCTTCGCAGGCACAAACCCCCTCCTCCATTCCTCACCCCCGTCCACCCTGTTTGAGGCAGTGTTCGCTGACCTTTTTGATTATGGGGGGCATCACTACCTGGTCGTTTGGGATCGCCTCTCGGGTTGGGTGGAAGTCATGAGCTCCTCCTCAGGCACACAACTTGGTGGCTCCGTTGGCTTGATCCACCACCTGCAGAAGGTTTTTGCTACTTTTAGGATCCCAGTGGAGCTTTCGAGGGATGGGGGCCCAGAGTTCACTGCGAGCCGCGTGGAGGACTTTTTTACCTTTTTTCACCTGTGGCCACGCGTGTCTTCTGTTGATTTTCCACAGTCGAATGGCAGAGCAGAGGTGGTGGTGAAGATGGCTAAGCGCCTCTTGACGTCAAACACCAGCCGGACTGGTAGTCTCGATCAAGACTGTTTCCTGCGCGGCATGTTACAATTACGGAATACACCTGACCCCAACTGCGACCTTTCACCCGTGCAGATTATTTTTGGTCGCCCCCTCAGGGACTCGTTGCAGTTTGCTAACAGACTGTAAAAGTTCTCTAATCCACTGCTCTGGCATCAGGCATGGGTGGCGAAGGAGGAGTCCCTCCAAATCCGGATGACCCGTACCACAGAGTCTCTGGGAGCGCATGCGAAACCACTCCGCCCACTCGCGCTCGGGGAGGTGTTGTTCCTTCAGAACCAACTTGGCCCCAGTCCATGTAAATGGGACAGATCTGGGGTGGTGGTGGATTCGCTGGGACATGATCAGTATCACGTGAGGGTCGATGGGTCAGGCCACCTTACTCTGAGGTAGTCAACGATTTCTTCGTGCTTTTATGCTGGCCACTTCCTGTGCCTGGCAGAGGGGCGCTGTTCCCTTGCCCCCACCCGCTGCAGTGGGACCTGAGCCATGTTCTACCCGTCCGGATCTGGGGGCACCAGTGCCATACACCCCCCTCGCACTGGACAGGTCCCCTGATGCCAGCCCGATGGCACCTTATGGTGGCGCACCTTATGGTGGCGCCACTTCTGGGGACGGCTCCATGAACAGTCTCAAGCCCGTGGACATTCCTCCTGCTGTGCGATACCAGCGTTTGCAGCCCCGCTCTCCCTCACCCTCGCCTGTGCACTTAGCTCGCTCGAGGAGGCCACTGAAGCGTTACGAGCCTGAGACTGTCCATTGGGTGGTGGTCTGAGTCCATCTAACTATTGTGGACTATAGCTTTCCGGACTGGGGGGATGCAGAGTTTACCACTGGCCACTGGGGGTCAGTGTGGGTGTGTGAGATAAGCGGAAGGAGAGCCTGGGGTTTTGTGAGGCCTCTGTAATTCTGCCACTGATGTTCAAGCCGTTCTGCGCTTATTCATTCAACTGTTCGACTTGTATTTGTAAGTACCCCTGTTTTCTGTATACATCGTTAAGCAACGTTCGTGTGTTATTGACTGATGTGCTTAACTATGCTACCTTCATTAGCCTTAGCTCATGTAGCCTTTTATGTTACGCCGTAGGGCTCCTTCATCGCTGTCAATAAAAGCCTACCTGACATCGAGGAGTGTATTTCTTTATAAAGCACCTTGAATTACCTTGTTGTTGAAAGTGTGCTGTACTAATCCATCTGTCTGTCCATCTGTCTTTCCACCTGTCTGTCCACCTTTCTGTCAAACTGTCCTTGGAACTCTTTCTCCAAATGTCTGTCCACCTGTCTGTCAAACTGTTTGTACACCTGGCTGTCAACGATTCTGTCCATCTGTCTGTCTAACTGTCTATGACCTGGTTGTCCATCCGTCTGGCCACCTGTTTGTTCAGCTCTCTGTCCAACCGTCTGTCTGTCCGACTGTCTTTCCACCTGTTTGTCCACCTGTCTGTCCAACTGTTTTTCCACCTGTCTGTCCAACTGTCTCTCAAACTATTTGTCCACCTTTTTGTTCACCTGTCTGTCCAACCATCCATCTGTCCAAATGTCTGTCCACCTGTTTCTCCACCTCTCTCTCTCTCTCTCTGTCTGTCTGTCTGTCTGTCTGTCTGTCTGTCTGTCTGTCTGTCTGTCTGTCTGTCTGTCTGTCTGTCCAACTCTCTGTCCACCTGTTTGTTCAGCTGTCTCTCCACTTGTCCACTTTTCTGTCAAACTCTTTGTTAAACTGTCTGTCCACCTTTCTGTCCACCTGTATGCCCACCTGTCTTCCTGAGCACAGTCCTCACTGACAGACTGACAGATTTAAATAGACAAATGTCAGTCTCCTCCTTCACTGTCTTTGTCCTCCTGTCAGGAATACCAATCATGTCTCTGTAAGTCGGTGCATCAG
>OY747721.1:500000-572500 GCA_963556495.2 Valencia hispanica | reverse complement strand
TGAAATGTTAAACAGTTTTGGGGGTGAACATCTTTATTTTGTCATGTCTTAACATTTAAAATGAGCATCAGTGTGTGTGTGTGTGTGTGTGTGTGTGTGTGTGTGTGTGTGTGTGTGTGTGTGTGTGTGTGTGTGTGTGTGTGTGTGTGTGTGTGTGTGTGTGTGTGTGTTCCAGCTGGGCTGGCAGAGACCCAGCATCTTAAAATCCAGAATAAATATTAAAAGCAGATCAATATTTTATTCAAGATAAATTATTATAGAGTGTTTCTGAAAGCCTGTAGTGTGTGTTAATAATGCAGCAGAGTGTCACTATATTGTGATTTTAAAGTGACTGCAGCAGCATTGGATCTGAAATGTTTTGAGAACATATGACAGCAGCTCTCATGACACATTAATGTTTCACCACATGTCTGAGTTTGTTCCTAAGCATGCTCCGTAGCATGTTTCTGTCCGTGTTCCTGAGCGTTTTGCTGGGCGCAACTGTGTGTTCCTAAGCATATTCGTGAGCGTGTTCCTAAGCATGTTTCTAAGTGTGTTTCTGGCCGTGTTCCTGATGGTGTTGCTAAGTTTGTTCCCAAACATATTTCCAAGTGTGTTGCTAAGTGTGTTCCTAAGTATGTTTCTGGCCGTGTTCCTGAGTGTGTTGCTAAGTGTGTTCCTAAGCGTGCTTCTGGCCGTGTTCCTGAGTGTGTTGCTAAGTGTGTTCCTACACGTGTTTCTGTCTGTGGTCCTGAGCATGTTGCTAAGTGTGTTTTTAAGCGTGTTTCTGTCCGTGTTCCTAAGCATGTTCCTGAGCGTCTTCATAAGCATGTTACCAAGCGTGTTCTTAAAAGTGTTCCTGAGCATGTTACTGAGCGTGTTTCTGTGTCTCTAAGCATGTTCCTAAAGAATGTTCCTCTAAGCATGTTTCTGGCTGTGTTCCTGTGCGTGTTGCTAAGTGTGTTCCTAAGCGTGTATCTGCCCGTGTTTCTGAGCATGTTGCTAAGTGTGTTCCTAAGCGTGTTTCTGCCCGTGTTCCTGAGCGTGTTTGTGAGCGTGCTTCTGGCCGTGTTCCTGATGGTGTTGCTAAGTGTGTTCCTACGCGTGTTTCTGCCCGTGTTCCTGAGCGTGTTTGTAAGCGTGCTTCTGGCCGTGTTCCTGATGGTGTTGCTAAGTGTGTTCCTACACGTGTTTCTGTCTGTGGTCCTGAGCATGTTGCTAAGTGTGTTTCTAAGCGTGTTTCTGCCTGTGTTCCTCAGTGTGTTGCTAAGTGTGTTCCTACGCGTGTTTCTGCCCATGTTCCTGAGCGTGTTTGTAAGCGTGCTTCTGGCCGTGTTCCTGATGGTGTTGCTAAGTGTGTTCCTACACGTGTTTCTGTCTGTGGTCCTGAGCATGTTGCTAAGTGTGTTTTTAAGCGTGTTTCTGCCCGCGTTCCTGAGTGTGTTGCTAAGTGTGTTTTTAAGCGTGATTCTGTCCGTGTTCCTGAGTGTGTTGCTAAGTGTGTTCCTAAGAGTTTTTCTGTCCGTGTTCCTAAGCATGTTCCTGAGCGTCTTCATAAGCATGTTACCAAGCGTGTTCTTAAAAGTGTTCCTGAGCATGTTACTGAGCGTGTTTCTGTGTCTCTAAGCATGTTCCTAAAGAATGTTCCTCTAAGCGTGTTTCTGGGTGTGTTCCTGTGCGTGTTGCTAAGTGTGTTCCTAAGCGTGTATCTCCCCGTGTTTCTGAGCATGTTCCTAAGTGTGTTCGTAAGCGTGTTTCTGCCCGTGTTCCTGAGCGTGTTTGTAAGCGTGCTTCTAGCCGTGTTCCTGATGGTGTTGCTAAGTGTGTTCCTACACGTGTTTCTGTCTGTGGTCCTGAGCATGTTCCTGAGCATGTTTCTAAGCGTGTTTCTTTCCGTGTTCCTGAGCGTGTTGCTAAGGGTGTCCCTAAGCGTGTTTCTGTCCGTGTTCCTGAGCGTGTTGCTAAGTGTGTTCCTAAGTGTGTTTCTGTCCGTGTTCCTGAGCGTTTTGCTAAGGGTGTTCCTAAGCGTGTTTCTGGCCGTGTTCCTGATGGTGTTGCTAAGTTTGTTCCCAAACATATTTCTAAGTGTGTTGCTAAGCGTGTTTCTAAGTATGTTTCTGTCCGTGTTCCTGAGCATGTTGCTAAGTGTGTTTTTAAGCGTGTTTCTGTCCGTGTTCCTGATGGTGTTACTAAGTTTGTTCCCAAACATATTTCTAAGTGTGTTGCTAAGCGTGTTTCTAAGTATGTTTCTGTCCGTGTTCCTGAGCACGTTGCTAAGTGTGTTTTTAAGCGTGTTTCTGTCCGTGTTCCTAAGCATGTTCCTGAGCGTCTTCATAAGCATGTTACCAAGCGTGTTCTTAAAAGTGTTCCTGAGCATGTTACTGAGCGTGTTTCTGTGTCTCTAAGCATGTTCCTAAAGAATGTTCCTCTAAGCATGTTTCTGGCTGTGTTCCTGTGCGTGTTGCTAAGTGTGTTCCTAAGCGTGTATCTGCCCGTGTTTCTGAGCATGTTGCTAAGTGTGTTCCTAAGCGTGTTTCTGCCCGTGTTCCTGAGCGTGTTTGTGAGCGTGCTTCTGGCCGTGTTCCTGATGGTGTTGCTAAGTGTGTTCCTACGCGTGTTTCTGCCCGTGTTCCTGAGCGTGTTTGTAAGCGTGCTTCTGGCCGTGTTCCTGATGGTGTTGCTAAGTGTGTTCCTACACGTGTTTCTGTCTGTGGTCCTGAGCATGTTGCTAAGTGTGTTTCTAAGCGTGTTTCTGCCTGTGTTCCTAAGTGTGTTTCTGGCCGTGTTCCTAAGCATGTTCCTGAGCGTCTTCATAAGCATGTTACCAAGCGTGTTCTTAAAAGTGTTCCTGAGCATGTTACTGAGCGTGTTTCTGTGTCTCTAAGCATGTTCCTAAAGAATGTTCCTCTAAGCATGTTTCTGGCTGTGTTCCTGTGCGTGTTGCTAAGTGTGTTCCTAAGCGTGTATCTGCCCGTGTTTCTGAGCATGTTGCTAAGTGTGTTCCTAAGCGTGTTTCTGCCCGTGTTCCTGAGCGTGTTTGTGAGCGTGCTTCTGGCCGTGTTCCTGATGGTGTTGCCAAGTGTGTTCCTACGCGTGTTTCTGCCCGTGTTCCTGAGCGTGTTTGTAAGCGTGCTTCTGGCCGTGTTCCTGATGGTATTGCTAAGTGTGTTCCTACACGTGTTTCTGTCTGTGGTCCTGAGCATGTTGCTAAGTGTGTTCCTAAGCGTGTATCTGCCCGTTTTCCTGAGGCTCATTGGCGGGTTGGACCGGCCCTGGCCCTCGTTGGATGCCTGGTCTCGGCGCCCTGCGTTGCGCAGGATCAGGACCCCCGGCTCTCCCGGTCCGTTGACCTGCCCGCCCTGGTGCGGCCGGTTGCCGCCGGGGCCCGTGGGCTCGTCACTGCTGCCCCCCGGGCCCCTGCATGCCGCTGGACGTTCCCCTGGGGTTCTCCTTTGCTCCTCTCCTGGGGGATGCGGTCGGCCCCGCCTGGGTCCGCCTGGGGCTCTGGCGGTCCTTTGGACGTCTTTGTTCCGATCTCCTTCATGTCTGCATCGATTCCTGGGAGACGGATTGATGCCTGCTCACACCAACTATCGAACACTCTTATGGAGAAACCTTATATGCACCAGCATGCTAACACACACACATAGATGTGGGGTCTCTGGTGTTTAAGGATATATTCTTGGGCTGAGGTTATCATTACTAGAGCTTGATTAATCGGTACCATGAGTCTTTCTGTGACATTGTTGTTGTATTTTTATATCTATTTTTGTGTGATGTGGTTGTGTAATTCTTAGTTCACAATGTTTGGTTTGTTTTGTCGATGTTCCTTTTTCGTGTTTTGTTTTTCCCCTCTCTCTGCCGTCCTGTGGGTATGGAGGCAGATTTCAATGTCTTCCTGTGTTTTCTTTATTCCCCTTCCTCTCTTGTATTTTCAACTCACCCTCTCTCTTGACTTTTTGTTTCCTACCTCTCTTCTTCATCTTCTTTCTATCTTCCTCTTAATTTTCCGTCTCCGTGTCCATGACATCAGGAAATAAAACCCCAACAATTCATAATAAAGATTTTTCACACATATATCAAGTGGAGGACTATAGCAAAAGCTGTAATGCTCCGCTTGTGAAAGTAAATCTGTTGGGCTTCTACTTGGTACTCAGACACCAATTCTGAGCTCCACACTGCCAAACAGGACACGTAAAATTTTTTAAAATAAAAATAAAAAAATAAATAAAGGGTGGGGTGGCAATAAACTTCAGCCTGACTAAAGTGGAGCTTACAGTGTGTTATAGCAGGAAGGAGAAAGAGAAGATAGACTCACATGACTTTAATTACTGTAAAAGGAGTAGTTTGAAGCAGGAACTGAATGTTGAACTATTTTTTACAGCAGTAACTTTTGTCCTAAGATTTGTGATGAAAACAAATTATAAATCCAGATAAAAAAATAAAAAAAGTGTTCCTGAGCATGTTACTGTGTCTCCTCTCCCTCCTTTCCACCGGAGGCGAAAGCAGCGCGAGTCTGCCGCGTCTGAGGAGCGACATGTCGCAGCACTTTTCTAAATATATACGCGGCAGTCCTATTTTCTACGCAGTACGCCTCTGAAACACGTACATTTCTACATTTTGGATAGGGGGAGACAGGAAATCTACGGCTCGGCACCAGAAATTTTCCAAATAAAAGAAACGTGCTGCTTTGCGGTTGCTTTACCTAAGAAAAAGTCACTACCTGTGCGGCCCGGTGAGAAGTCAGTACCTCGCAGGAGGGTCTCATTTGTGTGTCATCACACAAATGAGCGATTTTGGATATTCCCTGACATAACATAAACTTATTGGCGAATATAAAACGGACATAAAATAAAACACCGACCTTTTGGAGTCATGTTGTTGTCTTTTCCTGGTTATTATTGTCATAGACGTTTATATATGTCTATGGTTGTTGTGTTTACTGACGAAACCACGCGTGATTTTGCTAATCTCGCGTGATTTTGTGCTCTCGGTGACAGCTGCTTCCCTGCTGCTATGCGCCTCATACGCACCCGGTGGAAAGGGCCAAGCAGCAGAATACGAAAGAGAAACGTGCTGCTCCTGTAACGCGCCGCTTACGCGTCAGGTGGAAAGGAGTAAGCAAGCATGTTCCTAAACATGTTCATAAGTGTGTTCTAAGCATGTTCCTAAGAGTGTTTCTGTGTGTTTCTGAGTGTGCGGGTCACGGAGCGTGTTCCTGAGTGTTCCTAAGCGTCTTCCTAAGTTGGTATCTGTGTGTTCTTTAACGTGTTCCTGTTTGTGTTCCTGAGGATGGTCCTAAGTGTGTTTTTGTGTGTTCCTGTTAGTTTTCCGTCTGTCCATCCATCAATCCATCTGTCCATGCGCCTGTTCTTCAGTCTGTCCTTCTGATCGTTCGTCTGTCCATCTGTCCATCTGTCCATCTGTCCATCAATCCATTCATCCATCCATCCGTCCATCTGTCCATCCATAGAACCTCTGTTTCTTGTGAACAGAACTCTGGACATTATAACAGGTTCTCTGTGTTGGAAGTCTGTAGAAACATGATAAAGTTTAGTTCTTGTCTCTGGCCGTAGACGGCGATCCAGGTGAGGTTCTCCACCTGTGTCTGTGGCAGATGTTGTAGCTCAGGTGTGCAGATGAAGGTTTAACAGTACAAAATGTGGAGCAGCAGGTTAACACTCAGCGTCAGACAGTTTCCACCTGGCTGGACTCACATCCGTTCATTACTGCTGACAGGCTGAGAAAGTGCGTGTGAAACTGATGACATTTCACAGCTCGGCTGCTTTGCATGTAAAACATGTTTGATCCAACACGCCTGAACACACCACAGGTGAAGACAGGTTACACCTGCTCATTAGATCAAATAGAGCAGCTTCATGTGTTGTTATGGAGAGACCACAGAAAGTCAGCCAGTGGAGGCGGCTGTCTGCTCATCAGAACATATTTCTTCATCATATCTTCATCAGGGAGCTGTGATGGCCACACTGCTGTCTTCATAACAAACACATCACATGACCTTTGAGTTCTTCTTCACCACGTCAGATGGTTTCACAGATTCTTAGTGATTCTGTTACAAACATCCTGCTATAAAAATTGAGTCATTTCTGGTTTCAACATGAACCTTCATCTGTTATTTGTGGAAACCCTTCCTTACCCCACTGTGGGACGGTAAAGAATATTTGGGAGATTGCAAGTCCAAAGGAGATGCAAATCAGCCTAAGAATTCATCAACGTGTTCATTGAATGTTGGAGAGAAATCCAAGCGTTGGTGTTCTGGAAGGTTCTTCAGTCAGAAGGTCAATTAAAGTCATGCTGCACCTGAAGTTGGAACACAGACAGGTCAGGAACAGTGGAGAAGAGGTTCCTACCATGACCCTTAGGATTTCTGTCCCCTTGTTTGCCGCTGTCGCCCCAAAGTTACTCACTGTAAAAACGACAACTCAAAATTGTTCACCTTACTAACATTTTTGCATTCACTGACAACAAAATTGATAGTTGGAACTTAAACTATCTGTTGTAAGCCACTTGAACTCACTTTCAGATGTTTCTGAGGAAAAGTTCATCTTACTTCATAAATTGAGTTGATTTTATTTTGAAGTTGTAGTTGACAGCCAGTTAGAGCGAGGTCAACTTATCTGCGCATGCTTAATTGAAATTTGTCATGGCAACCGGGTGCTACGGGGTTTCCAAGGATTTTCCCAGGAGCTCCCTGAAAGTTTGCGTCCGCCATCTTGTCATGATGCCAGCGGTAACTTTCCCTGACGTCTTTGTGAAGAGAAGCATTCTTTCTAACAGGTAAGCTAATTATTTAAATATGTATATGCAATCGGTATTTGTTTAACATTTCATTGGGGAAAAAAAAACTGCATCGATAAATCATTATTTATCGATGTAGTTATTTTGTGGCAATACAAAATCACCCACTAGCTAATCGGTTAGAAGCTAGCTTATTTTTAACAGCTAAGCTCAATATATTTATTGTTCACATATTAATTTTAAGATTTGTGTTGCCGGTTTGTTTGTTATTCTTGATGAATGATTGTTTCATGCACATCTGCTTTGCTCATTGACATGAAACCTAAGCAGGGCGGTGGTTATAGTTTATATTGCTGCTCATGACCATGATGCAACCAAGGTGACTTAGAACTAACGTGCTAAAACTGTGATGCTAAATTTCGGTTTGATACTGTAGTTAATAAATATTGATATGGTCGTTTTTAAAATAAATGCTGTACTTTTAATTTTTTTATTCATCAAAGAATCATGAAAAAATGTATCCTAGTTTCCAAAATAGTGTTTTGCAATATTGTATTGTATAGTGACACTGAAGTAATGATTTTGAAAATTCAGCTTTGACATCAGAGGAATAAATTACATTTTGATATGTATTCAAATAAGATTTAAAATTTTAATAATATTTCACAATATTAGAAGTTTTACTGTATTTTTTATTTACATTTTTAAATCAGCTTTGTTGAGCATGAGCTCTTCATAAAACATTTTTTGTTCCTTTGTGCACTGGCTAACAGCATTAATGTGAATGGTTGCAAAGTATGTCACTGTGTTAATTTTCTCCTCATATTTTTGTGCTAGGTTTTCAATGAAGTGTCGCTTCGGCAGCTTTACCAGCGCCAGTCAAGAGCGTCTGCTTAGGACCATCGGCTCAGGCACGGGAGAGGAGCTTACTGGCCGTGTGTTTATACTGACTGTGTATGTACTTTTAAAACACCTGGCGCTTTAAAGTCACATTTGACCAGATCACATTGTAGGAGAGCCAAAATACAAGATAAATGCACCTTTTTTTGTCATCTATGAGAATTCCGGGAACTCTGCACCCAGCAGTCTATCTTCACACACCTGGACGCCATTTAAAAAAACATGAGACTGTGTGTTGCCCCTTCTTGAGATGTAGTTTTAAAACAATCAATCAAAAGACTTTTAGTTCACACACAAGTAGGAAACACAAGCATGGTGATATCAGAACCTGTTTAAGAGCAGACCTGTGTCCATTGAAATAGATTCCCCTGACCAACCATTAGGTATCTGTAGGGAGGAAGAAACACTTCCAAGTAGTTCTGGAAATTCAGATGTCCAAGAAAAGGAGGAATATGTAGATGCTGAGACTCTTGAACGCAGGGCTGCTGCATTTTTTCTACGTATGCAAACTGAATTACATGTTAGTAGACACGCTGTACAGAAAATAGTTGAGGGGTTTAATGACATTTTGCATCTTTCAAAATCCCACTCTCAACAAGGTATCAAAGCAGTGCTTGCAGAACACGGCATTGAATTAGCTGATGGTGTTCTCCACAAGATTAATGATGCAGTCTTGGAAACAAATCCATTAATTGTAATCACTCAAGGAAAGGGTGCATTGGCCACTGATCACAGGAGAAATCTTTTTTTTTTCTTAAATAAGTTACCTGTAAGTCAGCCTACTGAGTATACATATAAAATAACCCATAAACAAACATTTGTTTATGTTTCAATCATCCAGGTTCTTGGAACTTTGTTAAGACAGCCAGATTTTGTGGAGAAGTTGGTGTTTAGTCAGGTGGAAAGCCCAGGTCAATTTTGCTCTTTTCGAGACGGACAGTACTACAAAGACAATTGTCTTCTGGGTGTGCAAGATGCAAGTATCTCTATAGGACTTTACATAGATGACCTGGAACTATGTAATCCTTTGGCGTCCTCAAAAAAAATCCATAAAATTACTGCTGTCTATTGGATTTTGTTGAATTTACCAAGCAAGTTTCACTCTACTCTCCCCTTAATTCAACTGGCTTGTCTTGGAAAAACTGTTGATGTCAGACAATTTGGGTATGATGCCTTTCTTTATCCTTTGATTAAGGATCTTGGATTTCTTGAAAGGATAGGAGTGTATATTGAGGCTCTAGATACGTTTGTAAAGGGAACAGTGTTCTGTGTCCGTGCTGATAACCTTGGTGCACATAGCTTAGCAGGTTTTCAGGAAGCTTTCAATGTTGAAAAATTCTGCAGATTTTGTTGCATCAGTCGAGACCAAATTGGAAATTGTGAGCCAAGGAACTTTCCATTGAGAACTGTGACACGATTCTTTTGTGGAACAACTCAAGTTGAGTGATAAGCCAAACCCATGTGTGAATGGGGTTAACTCATCCTCTGCTTTAAGTAAGTTGTCTTTCTTCCACCCAGTTACTGGATTTCCCCCTCATCTTTTGCATGATCTATTTGAAGGTGTTGTCGCAGTGGAGTTAAGTTTGTGTTTGAAAGAATTGATTAGAAAAGGTTTCATTACATTCGATGCACTGAACAACCGCATAAAACAGTTTCCGTACCAATTCTCTGATTTGGTCAACAAGCCACAGGCAATTACAAAGACAAGCCTTGCATCTGGAAAGGTGAACGGTAACGGACATGAAAACTGGGAACTTTTACGTTTGCTACCTCTCTTGATCGGGAACTATATACCTGAGCAAGAGCCGTCATGGGAAATGTTAATGGACCTTAAAGAGATTGTGGAGATTCCGGTGTCTACTACGTCATCAGAGGGAACATTATGTTACATAGGGAATAAATTGTCTGACCATCGACAGTTGCTCACTGACACCTTTCCTGAATTTAAGTTGAAACCAAAACATCACTTCATTGATCACTATGTGCATCTCACACGGTGCTTTGGGCCATTAGTGGATCTGTGGACGTTTAGATTTGAGTCTAAGCATAGTTTTTTCAAACAGGCAATTAATGATGCTCACTGTTTTAAGAATGTACTACTCACCCTTTCCTCTAAGCATCAACAGCTCATGGCATATCTTCTTGACACACAGCAATTGTTCAAGCCAAAATTGCATGTTGGTAATGTAGACAGAGTGAAAACATCATCTTTAGATGAAAAGCTCAGGACAGTACTAGAAAAGAAGTACCCAAATGAAGATGATGTGTCTCTTGCCAAAGAAGTACATTTGTATGGGACCCAGTATGTGAGGGGCATGATAGTGTCTGCAGGTGAATGCAGTGGACTGCCAGAATTCTTTAGAATACAACACATATTGGTAGACAAGTGGTGGAAAGTGTATTTTGTCACCACAAGGTTATCATCTTGGTACATGAAACATTATTGGTCTTACCAACTCACTGATAACTGTCACTCAGATTTAGAGATCCTGGATCCAGAGACTTTGAACGACTACCACCCATTGGCTGCATACCAAGTTGCTAGAACTTTAATGGTGACCCCAAGGGCTTGGCTACTGCAGTAAATTGAAATGGTAAGCACCTTCCTGTTTGTATGTTTTCATAATTTTGTAATGTGTTTAATGTACAGTCATGGCCAAAAGTATTGGCCCCCCACCGCGTGTCTTGGTTTTCGAGCAAAACTCACAAACTTTTAAAGGTGTTTTTTTGTAATAACCAAACCAGGATATTTTCAATAGCTCAACAGAACTGAAACAACAAAAATGTATTTCCTCAAATTAAACACAAAATATCACAAATACTGCGGGAAGTGAATACTGCATGGTCAAAAGTATTGGCACTCATAATAACTCTTTTGCAGTGATACAAGCACATTGTTAAAATCCACAGCTAAGGTAATGGACAGTCAGTCGTTAGCTGTGGTAGCATTCCTGAGAAGTACAAGCCAATTTCTAAAGGGTAATAAACTCAATTCTAATAGAAGAAAACCTCGTACTGTTCATATAAACCAACAGAGATTCATAGTGAGTAAACTGGAGATTTTTGTCCATTAGAAATGGGTTGATATTTCTCTGGAGTGCTACCACAGCTGACATCTGACTACACATAACCTTAGCACTGGATTTTAACAATGAAAGTGTGCTTTTATCACGGCAAAAGACACTTGTTGTGAAGGGTGCCAATACTTTCGACAATGCAGTATTCACTTACCGCAATATTTTGGTGATATATTCTGTTACATTTGGGGAAACCAATTGTTGTTTCAGTTGTTTTGAGCTATTGAAAATATAATGGTTTGGTTATTTTATCTAAAAACCTTCAAAAGTGTGTGAAATTTGCTTAAAAACTAACAATTCTTGAGGTGCTGCAATACCTTTGACCATGGCTGTTTATGGCTTTAGTTTAAAGTGTCGCGCAAATATCTGTTCTTCTTTTGTCCTCAATGGCTTTGTTGCTTCTGGTCCACATAAATCCCAAACTCGTCCATAAGATTCGGCTGACCAAAGCTCCTGAAACTTTAGAGGAACTGTACAATGAACTGCGTCAAAAACGTAAACTTGTGGGAGAATTCTGTATACAGTACGAAGACTCAGACTTTGGCCAGGCAGTTTGCAACCTGATTGACATGGCAGAGTTTCCTTCAGCAATGAGGACATGCCATCACCACCACCTCCAACACCAACTCGGTCATCCTCCATCTCTTCCCTTGATACAGCCATCGTTGGATCTCCAGACTCAATCCACAGCTTATCTTCAGTTGTGCGGACATATAGGAGAAATGTTTCACAGTGGCCCACTCCGTTCCCAGTACCTACATTCTCATTTGATGTTGAACTGATACTTCGCAAGGGGAATGACACGTTTTAAATATTAGGGAAGGGTTTACATGTAACCAGAGATGTGAAAAAGGAGATTCTGGACAAGTTGGCACAAGAAATATTTTCTGTGAAAGCCTACCCTGAAAAACATGAGTTTGATTCTGTTGCTGCTGAACTTGTCAACAAACATCCCTGCCTCAAAGAGCCTGGTGGTGGTACTGGATATGCGGGATGGACAACCAGCATAAAGTACAAGATGGGGAACTACAGATCAAAACTACGACAAGCTGGATGTAATGAGGTTGGTGTCAACAAGAGATCAAGAAGGGAGGAGGCGGATGATCATGGTGTCAACATGCGAGGAAGAGATGATGTTGGGGATAGTGGTTCGGAGGGAAGGTTTTCTTTGAAGAAACCAAAACGAGGTGAGGTCAACCATGTACCAGATCATCCTGAAAGCTACACTGAGGATGACTTGGAAGACCTGAGGTCTTCCCTGGTTGAAGCCATAAAGAAGAAAAACAAGGACATGGAGTTCATCAGACAGAAGATGGACATCACATTCTCCCTTAGGAGAATGGAAAATGTGGAGATGGAGCCCGTGGTCTCAGAGGTTCTGGAGAGGTGGCCTGGTCCATTTCTTGAAGAACAGGTATAGCATCTTTTTTTTTCTTGAACTTGGTGCATTTGTTTACATTTGTGTTATGTTTTTTTCATAATAGTGTATGTAGGTTCATTTGTATAATGGCTTTGAGTTTGCTGTCTTATTTATAACAATGAAATCACAATCAGCTTGTTGTATTTGTATTGCATTTGTTTCATTCAGATTTGTCAAGAGTTCACTCGTGTGACCACAAAAGACCTGATGGGAACATTTAAAGCTGCCCTTGAGATCTTCACCCCTCGTCTGCTGAAATTGTATCGTGCCAGGAAGGGCGCCTTTAGTCGAAAGATGGAAACCCTTTTGGAAATGCTTGTTATATTGACTACAAGGCCTTCAATTTGTCCACTAATATTTAAACCATTAATCAAGAAGGAACTACCAAGCTAGCACTCTGCACTTTTGATGTAATATAACTTAATTATTTTTTTGCATCAGCTACATTGGTGAGCAAGTTCCATCTTGATTGACTATTTAATACAGTAATATTTAAAGGATACGTTTACGGTTTTGCACTTTCAACCCCCTCTCTGGGTTGATGAAATAGTGTTTGACACCAGATTTTTGACTGTTGGTCCAGTCTTGAGCTTTTGGCTGATTTAGAATCGGCCCTGCCATGCTTCAGAATGGTTAGCTACGTGCATTCACAAACCTGTCTTTAAATCAAAGGTGTCAAGTAACGAAGTACAAATACTTCGTTACCTTACTTAAGTAGAAATTTGGGGTATTTATACTTTTATACACTATTATCTATGGGCCTACTTTTTACTTCAACTCCTTACATTTTCACGCAATTATCTGTACTTTCTACTCCTTACATTTTAAAAATAGCCTCGTTACTCCTGTTTTATTTAGTCTTTTATTAAGAAGACACAAAAAACGATCTAAAAATGCGCCAACTGGATAGAATTTCACAGCGGTTTGAAAATTATTTTAAACATCTACCATTGCGTACTGCGCACACAGGGATCCCGTTAACCGAATATTTTCCATATTAGTCTGTCTTTTTTTTTCTCAACGTGACGGAAAATCCAAAGCCCACTTGTCATTTTGACAGATTATAATTCACACCCCTGATTCACAGTGTTCACTCTTCAAAGAAAAAAAGAAATACTAACAAACTAACAGAGCGTGCTATTTTATTTCCCTACATGCACAATTGTAGAGATGGAAAATACAAATGCACATGCACGAGTACATTTCACAGAGCTAAACAAAAGTATTTGTCTTTATATTCTTCCAAAACAGACATCTGACAAATCATTGCAGACAGGCAGCTGTGGAAGGTCTCCCCATATTTCTGCGGGAGAAGACTGAGAAGCTTTTCTCTAGATGCCTGGTGAGTGCAGCTTGGAAGACCTTCAGCTTTTAGTAGTGTTGTATAGCAAAGAGGCCAAACACAAATAGACATCACTCTTTATTGACTAGTTTTCTACAGGACATTATTTCAGTGGTGTTTTTGTTTTGTCAGGCAACTCATGCGGATGACAAACAGATGGAAGGCATCAAGATGGGGGTCCTCACAGTGCTTGATGACGATAACACATCCCAGACACCCCGACTGCGCTTGCGTATCTTTTTGGCTTGCTTTATGCCCTAAACATGGAGTTCCCAAAAGACATCAGGTATACCTTTGAAGCTATCAGCACATTTTCATGGAAATGTCCACCAATTGCTCACAGCGCGTCCGGAGCTTCAAGACCAAGCTGCTAAACCAGTGATTCATTTTCCATGGGGAAGATTTCTTTTAACATGTCTGTTCATTTATGTTCCAATATTTTGTAAGTCTTCACATAGACCACCTTATAGTTTTTATGTTGTTCATTTTGGTTTCCACAATTTACTGACATGTGCCTTATTTGCTCTGGAGACGAGTGCTTTATTTGAACTAAAACACATTTTTTATGTGTAGCTGTCATATTACTGTCAAGAGACTACGGTATTGATTGTTCAGTAGAAGCAAGCTGTGTTTCACCAGTACTGTTATAGCCAGCATGTTTGCATTTTTGGCTAATTTCAAAGTTCAGATAATTCAGAAAGTTTGGATAATTTGGCTTTTTCAGCTGCGGATTTACACATTTCTGAATTAATACTTAAGCACTATAAAACTGTTTATCGGTCATCTTATGCAATATTGCATTATATGTAAGGTCTCACCAAGATTCGGAAAGTAAAAAATAAGTAAAAAAATAAACTGCCCATATGGTACTGAAACCTGGTGTATTTGCTTTGGAAATAAGATTGTAGAATTGTAAAGCTGTTTGCGCCAAAGTCGTTCAAATAAATATGCATAAATTAACTGGTTTACTGTGAGTGGATGATTTAATGGGGGGGGGGTTAAACTCAAAATAGTACGTTATTACAGGGGATGGTCATCTGAACTCAAAATAGTAAGCTTTTACAAACTTTAAAGCTCCAGTAACTTGAATTAAAAAAACCTAATTGTCAGAACTTAGTTGACCCAACTTATTAATTGTAGTTCTTCAAAACGTAAAAATGTAAGTTGATGTCTTCAACTCAAAAATGCTGTGCCTTGAAATTTTAAAGAGTAACTAAACCCCAAAACAACTTTATCTTGCTTCTAAACTGTATAAATGGGTCTTTACCAATGCAGTCTTTCAGTTTCTGGGGATTTTTGGTCATTTTTTTTTTTACATTTTGGTGTAAACTTAATTTTACACTTTTTGGTCTAGAAACGCATTGACTGTGTCACAGCAGTCATGGTCTCAGACACGCCTCGAGGGATTGGGTATAAAACTATCAGACATACCCCCCCCCCCTCGTGGCAAGTTTGGAGTTGGATTGCGTTTTTCAGGTTACCATTATTATCCCATTGGCACTTAGTTAGCATAGCATAACATACTGTTTTGAACGTTAGCCTATGTTAGCATCACCACTCAGAGACCGGACCCATCCTGTCTCTCTCTGCCTCAGCAGCAGCGCCGGCCTCAGACAGCGCTGACTCAGCGCCCTGAGCCAGCGGCTCTAGTTGATACGGCTCGCGGCCGCTGGGCTCCATAAAGCCTCCCTCTACTCCTCTACCTCCGGTGACGACGGAGGAGATCCGCTGGTTCAGGGCGCCAGACCAGCGCCGCCCGAGCTCGGTGCTGCTGAGGCAGAGGAAGACAGGAGGAGTCCGGTCTCTGAGTGGTGATGCTAACATAGGCTAACGTTCAAAACAGATGAATGTTGATCAGATCGATCAGTCGCAAAACTGCCAACGTCGCTTTGGTCACTGTCCATGTTTCAGTGTCACATTAAGGTAGCTGTCACTGTTCTCCGGAACACACCCCCACGTTCCCCCCTCCGCTCATCCTCCACGCTTGGCCACGCCCCTCCGTTCTTCCTGGCACCGCCCACTTTGTAGAATTTTTTTAAATGTTGTCTGGGGGCGGGGTTATGATTTTTCAGGGGGTTCAGTTCCACTTTAAGTTGAACTAACTTGTTCTTTTTTACAGTGCTGTTCCTGGTTTTATTTTGATAGTCTGCCTCCTCACCATGCTGTGTTCCTGTCTTCTTGTTTCGGACTTTTCCAGCTCTCTGGCTTCTATCTCATTATTCTCTGGTTCCTGTTTGTATCCCCGTTGAATGTTTCAGTGTCCTCTCTTCAGTTCGCTGCTTTCTATCCAATAATGAGACCCACCTGTGCTCATTCTAGTAATGAAGTGATTAAGTTTCCATCTTCTGCTTCTAAAGGACTTTCTGTTAATCTACCCAGAAAATGGTGAGTCACCAAGCAGAGGTTGTTTCCAAGGCAATCCTCTTTTGACAACTCGTCTTTTTACCGAGGATCATTTCCCCTGCAGGAGAATCATCAACAGGCTTTAAATCTAACTGGAAACCAGACAAAAAAAAACAAAAAACGGATGTTATGAACAGTTGAACCCCAGATGGACTTCATGTCCACATGTCCCAGGAAGTTGTGTGTCCCGACCTTCTGAGTCTGTTTATCCTCCTGACTCCAGAAGAAGAACCAACTCTGTCAGAGTCACAGTTCTGCTTTATTAAAAATAAACTTTTCTTCTGTTTGAACTTTTTATTACCTGAAGATTAAAAGAGATTCAATATTTAGAACATTATCTATCTATCTATCTATCTATCTATCTATCTATCTATCTATCTATCTATCTATCTATCTATCTATCTATCTATCTATCTATCTATCTATCTATCTATCTATCTTCAGCTGATCCTCCTCCATCATTTCTGACTTCATCACAACCAGACTTCTATCATTGAGTGTGTGTGTGTGTCTCTGTGTACATGTATAGCTATACTTGTGTGGACCAACCTTCCCTTGTGAGGACATTTGTAGTTGTGAGGACATTTTGCCTGGTCCCCACAATGTTTAACTAGCGATTAAACTCTACTAGTTAGGTTTAGAGGTATGGTGTGAACTAGGTTTAGGTTAAGGTTAGGGTTAGGCATGTATCAGTAATGGTTAGGTTTAGGTTAAGGTTAGGGTTAGGCATGTATCAGTAATGGTTAGGTTTAGGTTAAGGTTAGGGTTAGGCATGTATCACTAATGGTTAGGTTTAGGGAAAGTGTCTGGGTTAGTCATAGTAAAATCAATGGAAGTCAATACAATGTCCACACAAGGATAGCAAGACAGGAGTGTGTGTGTCTGTGTGTGTGTGTGTTCTTGTATAGCTACCCTATTTAGGACCTTTTCTGGCATATTCACCAACCTTGTGAAGACTGAGGGACCTTATAGGGACCAAAGCCTGGTCTTAATATGGTGGACCCCCTTTTTTAAGGTTAGGGGTTTAGAGGTATGGTGTGAATTATGTTTTGGTTAAGGTTAGGGTTAGGAATGAACTGGTAATGGTTAGGGTTAGGGTTTGGGTTAGGCATAAATGTAGCTATTAAAATGAATGAAAGTCAATACAAAGTCCTAATATGGGTAGCAATACAGACTTGTGTGTGTGTGTGGTTCCTTGCACACCTCCAGCAGGTAAATTGGTGCGACTTCACCTTTGTCCCTCCTCCAGCTGGTCTTGCGCTGTGATTGGCTGAGCTCTGTATGGACTGACACCTCTCCAGAGTGACAGATTGATGTGATGGCCAGCAGCCAAAACTGGTATTAAACACCTCCACACACACACACACTGTTCACACTTAATTTACATGTTCTGGTTGGGTGATGGACCGAGCCAGTCTTCTTCTTGGCTCATGAACAAACATGGAAAGATTGTGGTGGAATCAGCTGAGCTCCAGGAACTTTGCAGTCTCAGCTGGGAATCAGTTGGTTCCCAGCTGAGACTGCAAAGTTCCTGCTGGTGTCAGAGGAGAACCAGTCAGTTCTGACATTGAGAAGGTTCCTCTCTGCTTGATCATGATCGTTCCTCCTCTGAGGTAAAACAATTTCCCAGGAAGTCCAACCTTGAGGTAATTTTGAGTAAATAATTACAGTAAAAATAATTTGCTGAAAAATGTGAAGATATAATTTCACTTTGGGAAATAAACTATGAACTGTGTAAACTGTTGAAACTAGAAAAAGCTATTATTTGCATAAACGCTGTGTGAATACTGTAATGCTGAATTTATTGGCCTGAAATGTTCTTAATTTTTTTGAAAATAATTCAAAATAGCTGAAAATCTCCTTTTTGTAGCTTCAGCTGAAGGAAATATGTATAAAGTTGGACTGTAAAGTGCTTATGAGTTGAAATGGCTGCTTTGGCTTAAAGCTAACAATCTTTCCTATCATATTCTGTTTACTTTGTTGCAAAAGAATAAAAGCTGAACGAGTGACAAGAATTTGTTTGAAGTCAGAAGAACTTCTGAAAACTAGAGTGAACACTCTGAGCCGTTGCCGGGGCAACCCATTATAAAAAGCCTGAGAGCTGAAAAATGTTAATGTTTTTTAATTGATCAAATCTCAAAAATGGTAAAAGATATAAAAATTCTGAATGCTACTGTAATAACCCAATCTGTTGTGACTGTAAGTTTTAATCATGTTTCTAGCTGAAAGTAGGAATGTCCTGAATGAGCTGAACGTTATGATACCAGAAGGGCTGAAATAGCTGAAAGTATGATGAAGTTATTAAACAGCAAAAACTGGCAGAATAAAGTATTATTATAAAGTAATAATAAAGAGAAACAGAAACACAATAGTGTGAATGCATAACAGCATTCACACAATGAGTAAATATCAGATGTCTGAGTGCAAGTAAATGCAGCACATACTGATCTGTGTATAAAACTGCAGGAGGTAGAACCCGACCCTGCTTTAAACCGGACCAGAACCTCCTCCCTGTAGAACCTGCTTTAAACCGGACCAGAACCTCCTCCCTGTAGAACCTGCTTTAAACCGGACCAGAACCTCCTCCCTGTAGAACCTGCTTTAAACCGGACCAGAACCTCCTCCCTGTAGAACCTGCTTTAAACTGGACCAGAACCTCCTCCCTGTAGAACCTGCTTTAAACCGGACCAGAACCTCCTCCCTGTAGAACCCGACCCTGCTTTAAACTGGACCAGAACCTCCTCACTGTAGAACCTGCTTTAAACCGGACCAGAACCTCCTCCCTGTAGAACCTGCTTTAAACCGGACCAGAACCTCCTCCCTGTAGAACCCGACCCTGCTTTAAACCGGACCAGAACCTCCTCCCTGTAGAACCCGACCCTGCTTTAAACTGGACCAGAACCTCCTCACTGTAGAACCTGCTTTAAACCGGACCAGAACCTCCTCCCTGTAGAACCTGCTTTAAACTGGACCAGAACCTCCTCCCTGTAGAACCTGCTTTAAACCGGACCAGAACCTCCTCCCTGTAGAACCTGCTTTAAACCGGACCAGAACCTCCTCCCTGTAGAACCTGCTTTAAACCGGACCAGAACCTCCTCCCTGTAGAACCTGCTTTAAACCGGACCAGAACCTCCTCCCTGTAGAACCTGCTTTAAACCGGACCAGAACCTCCTCCCTGTAGAACCCGACCCTGCTTTAAACTGGACCAGAACCTCCTCCCTGTAGAACCTGCTTTAAACCGGACCAGAACCTCCTCCCTGTAGAACCTGCTTTAAACCGGACCAGAACCTCCTCCCTGTAGAACCTGCTTTAAACCGGACCAGAACCTCCTCCCTGTAGAACCCGACCCTGCTTTAAACCGGACCAGAACCTCCTCCCTGTAGAACCTGCTTTAAACCGGACCAGAACCTCCTCCCTGTAGAACCTGCTTTAAACCAGACCAGAACCTCCTCCCTGTAGAACCTGCTTTAAACCAGACCAGAACCTCCTCCCTGTAGAACCTGCTTTAAACTGGACCAGAACCTCCTCCCTGTAGAACCTGCTTTAAACTGGACCAGAACCTCCTCCCTGTAGAACCTGCTTTAAACCGGACCAGAACCTCCTCCCTGTAGAACCTGCTTTGAACCCGACCAGAACCTCCTCCCTGTAGAACCTGCTTTAAACTGGACCAGAACCTCCTCCCTGTAGAACCTGCTTTAAACTGGAACAGAACCTCCTCCCTGTAGAACCTGCTTTAAACCGGACCAGAACCTCCTCCCTGTAGAACCCGACCCTGCTTTAAACTGGACCAGAACCTCCTCCCTGTAGAACCTGCTTTAAACTGGACCAGAACCTCCTCCCTGTAGAACCTGCTTTAAACCGGACCAGAACCTCCTCCCTGTAGAACCTGCTTTAAACCGGACCAGAACCTCCTCCCTGTAGAACCTGCTTTAAACCGGACCAGAACCTCCTCCCTGTAGAACCTGCTTTAAACCGGACCAGAACCTCCTCCCTGTAGAACCTGCTTTAAACCGGACCAGAACCTCCTCCCTGTAGAACCTGCTTTAAACCAGACTAGAACCTCCTCCCTGTAGAACCTGCTTTAAACCGGACCAGAACCTCCTCCCTGTAGAACCCGACCCTGCTTTAAACTGGACCAGAACCTCCTCCCTGTAGAACCTGCTTTAAACTGGACCAGAACCTCCTCCCTGTAGAACCTGCTTTAAACCGGACCAGAACCTCCTCCCTGTAGAACCCGACCCTGCTTTAAACTGGACCAGAACCTCCTCACTGTAGAACCTGCTTTAAACCGGACCAGAACCTCCTCCCTGTAGAACCTGCTTTAAACTGGACCAGAACCTCCTCCCTGTAGAACCCGACCCTGCTTTAAACTGGACCAGAACCTCCTCCCTGTAGAACCTGCTTTAAACCGGACCAGAACCTCCTCCCTGTAGAACCTGCTTTAAACTGGACCAGAACCTCCTCCCTGTAGAACCTGCTTTAAACTGGACCAGAACCTCCTCCCTGTAGAACCTGCTTTAAACCGGACCAGAACCTCCTCCCTGTAGAACCTGCTTTAAACTGGACCAGAACCTCCTCCCTGTAGAACCTGCTTTAAACCGGACCAGAACCTCCTCCCTGTAGAACCTGCTTTAAACCGGACCAGAACCTCCTCCCTGTAGAACCTGCTTTAAACCAGACCAGAACCTCCTCCCTGTAGAACCCGACCCTGCTTTAAACTGGACCAGAACCTCCTCCCTGTAGAACCTGCTTTAAACCGGACCAGAACCTCCTCCCTGTAGAACCTGCTTTAAACCGGACCAGAACCTCCTCCCTGTAGAACCTGCTTTAAACCGGACCAGAACCTCCTCCCTGTAGAACCCGACCCTGCTTTAAACTGGACCAGAACCTCCTCCCTGTAGAACCTGCTTTAAACTGGACCAGAACCTCCTCCCTGTAGAACCTGCTTTAAACCGGACCAGAACCTCCTCCCTGTAGAACCTGCTTTAAACCCGACCAGAACCTCCTCCCTGTAGAACCTGCTTTAAACTGGACCAGAACCTCCTCCCTGTAGAACCTGCTTTAAACTGGACCAGAACCTCCTCCCTGTAGAACCTGCTTTAAACCGGACCAGAACCTCCTCCCTGTAGAACCTGCTTTAAACCCGACCAGAACCTCCTCCCTGTAGAACCTGCTTTAAACTGGACCAGAACCTCCTCCCTGTAGAACCTGCTTTAAACTGGACCAGAACCTCCTCCCTGTAGAACCTGCTTTGAACCCGACCAGAACCTCCTCCCTGTAGAACCTGCTTTAAACTGGACCAGAACCTCCTCCCTGTAGAACCTGCTTTAAACTGGAACAGAACCTCCTCCCTGTAGAACCCGACCCTGCTTTAAACTGGACCAGAACCTCCTCCCTGTAGAACCTGCTTTAAACTGGACCAGAACCTCCTCCCTGTAGAACCTGCTTTAAACCGGACCAGAACCTCCTCCCTGTAGAACCTGCTTTAAACCGGACCAGAACCTCCTCCCTGTAGAACCTGCTTTAAACCGGACCAGAACCTCCTCCCTGTAGAACCTGCTTTAAACCGGACCAGAACCTCCTCCCTGTAGAACCTGCTTTAAACCGGACCAGAACCTCCTCCCTGTAGAACCTGCTTTAAACCGGACCAGAACCTCCTCCCTGTAGAACCTGCTTTAAACCGGACCAGAACCTCCTCCCTGTAGAACCTGCTTTAAACCGGACCAGAACCTCCTCCCTGTAGAACCTGCTTTAAACCGGACCAGAACCTCCTCCCTGTAGAACCTGCTTTAAACCGGACCAGAACCTCCTCCCTGTAGAACCTCCTTTAAACCGGACCAGAACCTCCTCCCTGTAGAACCTCCTTTAAACCGGACCAGAACCTCCTCCCTGTAGAACCTGCTTTAAACCGGACCAGAACCTCCTCCCTGTAGAACCTGCTTTAAACCGGACCAGAACCTCCTCCCTGTAGAACCTGCTTTAAACCGGACCAGAACCTCCTCCCTGTAGAACCTGCTTTAAACCGGACCAGAACCTCCTCCCTATAGAACCTGCTTTAAACCAGACCAGAACCTCCGCCCTGTAGAACCTGCTTTAAACCAGACCAGAACCTCCTCCCTGTAGAACCTGCTTTAAACCAGACCAGAACCTCCGCCCTGTAGAACCTGCTTTAAACCAGACCAGAACCTCCGCCCTGTAGAACCTGCTTTAAACCAGACCAGAACCTCCTCCCTGTAGAACCTGCTTTGAACCCGACCAGAACCTCCTCCCTGTAGAACCTGCTTTAAACTGGACCAGAACCTCCTCCCTGTAGAACCTGCTTTAAACTGGAACAGAACCTCCTCCCTGTAGAACCTGCTTTAAACCGGACCAGAACCTCCTCCCTGTAGAACCCGACCCTGCTTTAAACTGGACCAGAACCTCCTCCCTGTAGAACCTGCTTTAAACCGGACCAGAACCTCCTCCCTGTAGAACCTGCTTTAAACCGGACCAGAACCTCCTCCCTGTAGAACCTGCTTTAAACCGGACCAGAACCTCCTCCCTGTAGAACCTGCTTTAAACCGGACCAGAACCTCCTCCCTGTAGAACCTGCTTTAAACCGGACCAGAACCTCCTCCCTGTAGAACCTGCTTTAAACCGGACCAGAACCTCCTCCCTGTAGAACCTGCTTTAAACCGGACTAGAACCTCCTCCCTGTAGAACCTGCTTTAAACCGGACCAGAACCTCCTCCCTGTAGAACCTGCTTTAAACCGGACTAGAACCTCCTCCCTGTAGAACCTGCTTTAAACCGGACCAGAACCTCCTCCCTGTAGAACCTGCTTTAAACCGGACCAGAACCTCCTCCCTGTAGAACCTGCTTTAAACCGGACCAGAACCTCCTCCCTGTAGAACCTGCTTTAAACCGGACCAGAACCTCCTCCCTGTAGAACCTGCTTTAAACCGGACCAGAACCTCCTCCCTGTAGAACCTGCTTTAAACCAGACCAGAACCTCCTCCCTGTAGAACCTCCTTTAAACCGGACCAGAACCTCCTCCCTGTAGAACCTGCTTTAAACCGGACCAGAACCTCCTCCCTGTAGAACCTGCTTTAAACCGGACCAGAACCTCCTCCCTGTAGAACCTGCTTTAAACCGGACCAGAACCTCCTCCCTGTAGAACCTGCTTTAAACCGGACCAGAACCTCCTCCCTGTAGAACCTGCTTTAAACCGGACCAGAACCTCCTCCCTGTAGAACCTGCTTTAAACCGGACCAGAACCTCCTCCCTGTAGAACCTGCTTTAAACCGGACCAGAACCTCCTCCCTGTAGAACCTGCTTTAAACCGGACCAGAACCTCCTACCTGTAGAACCTGCTTTAAACCGGACCAGAACCTCCTCCCTGTAGAACCTGCTTTAAACCGGACCAGAACCTCCTCCCTGTAGAACCTGCTTTAAACCGGACCAGAACCTCCTCCCTGTAGAACCTGCTTTAAACCGGACCAGAACCTCCTCCCTGTAGAACCTGCTTTAAACCAGACCAGAACCTCCTACCTGTAGAACCTGCTTTAAACCGGACCAGAACCTCCTCCCTGTAGAACCTGCTTTAAACCGGACCAGAACCTCCTCCCTGTAGAACCTGCTTTAAACCGGACCAGAACCTCCTCCCTGTAGAACCTGCTTTAAACCGGACCAGAACCTCCTCCCTATAGAACCTGCTTTAAACCAGACCAGAACCTCCGCCCTGTAGAACCAGACGGGAGACCAGAGGTAGAATGACCAACAACAGTCACAGGAAGACTGGGTTATAAAAGGCTGGGAGAACAACAGGAAGCTAATCAGGGGAAGACGAGACAGAGTGATGCAGACAAAGTCCAAAACATAAGGACTAGACAGAGCTCAATACTAAAGACAAATAAGGACTAACTATAGACCTAAGTAAAATAAAAGATGAGAAACCGACCATAAGAGCAGCTGAGGTTAAAAGAGGGCAAGAAAACATGGTGGAAGGAAAAACTCAAATAACTGTTAATGTAAACTGAATAAGGAAATGAAATAACTAAACTCAAAACCCAAACACTTAAGGAACCTTAATACTTTTGCCAATACTTTTCTAGCTTTAAACGGCTTCTAGAAATGAATTAAAATATTTTTTCTTCAGCAGGAAGTCTGAAGATGTTTTCATCTCATGGATTAAAAGTTGCTGAATGAACTGTGTTTGGTTCTGGGTGAAACTTGTCATTATCCATGATAATCAGAACCGGACTTTTCTATTTTATTTTCATTCAGGTTCCTGCTGCCATTAGAACCAGAACTTCCTGGTCCTGGTGCACATCATCATTAGAAATTGATTTAGTATTTTCTCTTCAGTACCAGGATCAGTTCTGCAGGGGCACTTCCCCCTGTTGCCCCTATCTGGAACCGTCCATGTCTTTTAATTCAGAGATTTTATTGACTCTAATGTTATTAACTTTCATTTTCTCTCTTTTCTTGAACAAATAGCAGAAACAATGATTTATATATCTGTGCTTGTGTTTCTACAGATTTTATATTTCAGTGTTTTTCTGCTCTTCTTGTTTTTAGTGAATGAAACAGAAAGTTTGAGTTTTTCAGTCAGAAACCAGGGAGAAGACATCATGTTTGTCTGAAACGGGTATTTCTAAGCTCGTCTGCGCCTTAGCTCTGCAGAACAAACACACTCCGATGATTCAAAAGAAATTATATTATTTATAATATAATATAATTTATATTATTACAGCCTTAAAATGTGAATACGTATTAGAATCTGAGATCTACTAGAAGTTCCTTTGTTAAAATGTGCAGAACTGCCCTTTAATTCTGCTTTAATTTTTAACATTATTTTATAATAGATTTAATTTTGATCATTTTTGCTTACGCACAGAGTTCAGACTATCAAAACAATATAAATATAATTTATATAATTTAACAAATAAAAACCTAAAAATCTTGAAAAAGATTCTGAAGAAATAAGGAGCAGATGGAATAAAGACGAAAGCTTCTTCATTTTAATAATCATAATTTTATAATTTATTCACAGATTTATTTTTCAGTCAACATATCTTATAATATTCAATGCTGTTATTAACTTCTTCATCATACATGAATTTACATCCAGACTATACAAAATCTATTTTTTCCAAACCTGACAATATAAACATGTGCAACAACACGGATCCATTTCATATATGAAAATTACATGAAAAATACCTTTGAAACAATAAAACATGAAATTATAAAAGTGCAATGGCAAATGCATTTTGTTCTGTTCTGTTTAGTTAAACATGCATAAAAATACTGAAAATAATTTAAAATAATACTAAATTTGGTCTCCATCAAAAAATACATAACTGTTTAATGTTGCAGTATTTACATCAATACAGGTTCTTTCAAACTGAGCAGCTGAAGTCACAATAATAATAATAATAATAATAATAATAATAATAATAATGAGTCTTCATCAGACTTTGTGTTACAAACTGCTGTAACAAAGAAACTGCTGCTGCGTGTGGTGGTGGTGGTGGGTGGGGGGTCCTTTTTACTGAAGCGCTCCAACCATGACGCAGGGAGCAGGACCACAGCTCCCCCTGCTGGCTGCTTCTCTTTTCTCCCACACACCACTGACTGTTTCCTTACTCCTAAGCGGACCGGCTGCATGTCTGGTAGAGCAGAGTTCTGAACACACAGCAGTAGTGGAACATCTGCTCCACATGCAGACCGCTCGGCCCACTGTTCCGTCAGTTCTGGTGCGGCTCGGTTTCTCCCTGCAGACAGGAAAGGTCCAGCCTGGTTGAAGCTTGTTAACTGACCCACTGGGACCATCAGCTGTGAAGACCTCCTGCATTCATCAAATGCTCCTGCTTTATTGCTCCCGTGTCAAGTTGAATCCATTCTTTGGATTTAGGTTTAAAACTGTTTTAAAACTGTAAAACTCAAAGGAGAATAAAAGAGAACAAAAGGAGAAAAAATAAAAAGACACTTTATTAATAAGTTTTAGTTCTAAATCATACATACCCAGCTAAGTAGTTAATAAACAAATCTTAATTCGTATCAAAGCAATCAAAGATTTCTTCTAAGAGCTAAGCTTTCTCATTGGTGTTCTGATGATTGATCTTTGGTGATGAGCTCCAAGTCTTTCAGGTTGGAGGGCCCTAATCTTTAGCTCCCTCTACTGGCAGGGGTCTGGGTGGGGTTTTCCTCCCACTGAGCTGCAGAACTGCAGGTGTCCCAGGAGGGCGGGGCTGAGTGCTCCTTCAGGTTCATCAGGTGGAGCTTAATCCGATCCACTACAGACCAGGAAGATCTGCTCTGATTAGCTCCTTAATATTCATCCTGTTTATTCTTCAGCTCATCTCTCACCCTTTTCTCCCTGATGAAGGTTTTCCTGGTGATCCAATCTGGTCACATCAAAATCTTCTCAGTCCTCTCAACTTGCGCTGTGTTGAAAAAAATGATTCTCTGATTCTGAATTGATTCTCTCAAAATTCCTAAAAATCGATGCATATTTCCAAAAATCAATTTATTCATTGAACATTGTTTACCCTTTTTACAGCTAAAATAGGAGGGAAAAGTCCAGACAGCATTTTAAGGCTCAGGTCTGAACGGGTTAATTCTGTTTCCCCTGGTAAGGCAAGGCAAGGCAGTTTTATTAGTATATCACACTTTCAACAACAAGGTGATTCAAGCTGCTTTACATCATTAAGAGGTAAAATGAGAATAGCTGTAAAACACAGAAAATGCATATAAAGTAAAAACAGCAGTAAAGCAAGAAGCATACACAAAACATGATACAACAAAGCATTAGGCTACTCAAAAGCAGCTCTAAACAGAAACGTTTTTAGTCGTGATCTAAAAGAACTCAGTGTTTCAGCAGCTTTGCAGTTTTCTGGAAGTTTGTTCCAAATTAGAGGAGCATAGAAACTGAACAGGTGAACTGTAACCCCACCTAGTGTTGTGTTATTGAATTACAGTCATGTAATAATTAAGGTAACAGCTAAAAAAGAAACGTTTTTAACAGCACTGACCCATATCATCATCAAACTGGAACAGGTTGGATCAGATCAGATCATGATAATCGATTCTAACTCTTGAGAATCGGAATCGAATCTTGAAATTTGAATGAACACCCAGCTCTACTCTCAACAGTCCTTAGGTCCTCATGTTGCTGTTTCTACTAAACATTTATAACCGGCTGATGCTAAACTGCATAATTCAGGACTAGTCAGAGGCCTTATGCCTTTTTTTCTCATCTAAATAACTGGAGCCCTCGGTTACAAGATGCTCCTACATCACCTGAGCCAGGATCATACATAACCTGCAACTTAAGATCTTGGACAGGAACCCTGTTAAATTGCGGTTATTTCAATGTCCAACTGCGTAGGCTAACTTAAAAACAGAAAATATTTACAGAATGTGCATGTGTAGTTGTGCATTAAAAAGTAAAAATATAACATATTATTTACAAGAAGTTAACAGATAATAAACTGAGAAAACAGATGTGCAAAAAAAGAGCAGCAAAAATGTTAATTAAATGAGTCAAACAGTGCAAAGTAATGTAAACATTATTGTGTTTGTTGGGAGCAGTTCTAGTTGTAGAGTCTAACAGCTCAAAAGGAGCTCTGCAGAAGGAGCAGAGAGTGGGTGGGGGGCGACTCTGTTCATCAGTGATGTTAGTTTGCCCAGAGTCCTTCTGTCTCCAACCACCTGCACTGGATCCAGGGGGCGCCTTAGATCAGAGCTGGCCTTCCTGATGAGTTTATCCAAGATAAACTGCTGTTCCAACATACAATGCCATAAAAGATGGCTGATGCCACCACAGAGTCAAAGAAGGTCTTTAGGAGCAGTCCCTGGACTCCAAAAGACCTCTGACCTTTCCTATAAAGAGCATCAGTGTTGTAGCTCCAGTCCAGTTTATTGTTCAGGTGAACACCCAGGTACTTATAAGAGTCCACTATCTCAATGTCCACTCTCTGGATGTTCACTGTTGTCAGTGTGGTGGGTCTGCGCCTGCGGAAGTCCACCACCAACTCTTTAGTTTTCCCTGCGTTGATCAGGAGTTGGTCCTGCTGGCGCCAGTCCACAAAGTCCAGAGTCCACTGTCTGTACTCTTAGTCGTCCTCACCTGTGATGACGCCAACAATAGCAGAGTCATCAGAGAACTTCTGAAGGTGGCAGCGTGGGGAGTTGATGGAGAAGTCTGTAGTGTAGAGGGTGAAGAGGAACTGTACTAGCACAGTTCCCTATGGGACCCCCGTACTGCAGAAAAGCCTGTCAGAGACACGGCCCTGTGTCCTCACATACTGTGGGCGTCCTGTGAAGTAGTCCACTATCCACTGGGACATGTGGTGGTCCACTCCTGACAGCTCCAGCTTGTCCATCAGAAGTCCCTGCTGGATGGTGTTGAAAGCACTGGAGAAATCAAAGAACATGATCCTCATAGTGCTTCCAGGCTTCTCCAGGTGAGTCAGAGCTCGGTGCAGGAGGTAGATGATGGCGTCATCCACCCCGACGCCAGGCTGGTAGGCAAACTACAGCAGATCCAATGAAGACCTCACCAGGGGGCTAAGATGAGAACCAACCTCTTGAGAGTCTTCATCAGATGGAGGTCAGGGTTACCTGCCTGTAGCTGCTGAGGTCCATCGGATGTGGAGTCTTTGGTACTGGTACCACACAGGAGGTCTTCCTCCATCCCATCTAATGTAATCCACCTGCACGAAAGACTTTTAAAAATTTCTGTCTTGATCCATATTTCATCCCCATAGGTAAGGTTCGAAATGTAGACAGACCGATAAATCCAGAGCTTTTTTTTTTTGTTCAGCTCTTTCTTCAGCACAACAGACCAGAGTAGCGCTCACATTAATGCAGATGAGGCTCCAATCCATCTGTCCAACTCCCATGAACAAGATAACAAGATGCTTAAGCTCCTCTGCTGGAATCAAAGACTGAACCAACCTGGTAGAAGAAATTAACCTTTTTCCAGTTGAAAACCAGGTACCCAGACTTAGAGAAGGTGACTCTTTGCACCCAAAACTTGGCTGCAAACTGCTCCAGTGCACAGTGAAGGTCAAGGCCTTTAGACGGCAAAGAACCACATCTGCTGAAAGCAAAAATGAGACCCTGATATTCCCAAACCAGACCCTTAATAGCTACGCCTTAAGATCCTGTCCTTAAATACCATACATGGATCAGGGAAATGGGGAAACCATAGCAGAGTTCATGTTGAGCTTGGAACAAATTTGACTTGTTCTTCAGACACAGATCTTGCTTTAGTGATACAAGGGCAAGCTTGTCCTTCAAAGAACCCACAACTCCTCATAGTCCCACACCCTTCCCCACAAAATGCCTTGGAGACATGGTCGTAAGCGTTCTCCCTTTCCACAAAGCACATGTAGACTGGAAAACCAAACTGGCACGACCCTCTCAGCAGTTCTGGAAGGGTAACAATTTACTGTTTCAAGTCCAGGATGAAAGCCACACAGCCCCTCCTACATCCAAGAAACAACAGTTTCCTTTCCAACACCACAGAATAATCAGAATAATAATAATTTTCCAAAGAGGCTGAGAAATGTGGTCCACCTTTCCTAAGGATTGGGACCACCATCACAATATGCTGGTGTCCCAGTCCTCTATAGTGTGTCATCCAACAATTTCCAGAGTGTTCAGGATCTCAGGCCATAATCTTGTCCACCCTTGGCACCCAGCAACCTCTGCCATAGGACTCGTTGTTGTCCAAGTTCTCAGACTCTGACCGCTCAACACCAATTTTAACAATTAATTCTCTAAAATCTTCACAAGGATCCCAGCCAACCATCCTGTCTCTTCATCGGTCTCTCTTCTGCAGGGTTGAGTTTGACTTGAAACGGCTCAGAATCCTAAACTGATTGTCCAGACTAACCTCATTTTCTGATTTTGGTTTGATATACATGCACAGCCTTGCCCACACCAACCAGCATCGGGTAAAACAGAACCAAAGATGCAGACCAACCAACACTGTTGATCCTGGAGTCTGAAGATGCTGGAGGCTGTAAATTTTGAAATCTGCAGAAGTGAACCTGTAGATGTTGAGATTGATAGATGTTGGATTCTGCTGATGTTGAGTCTGTAGGTACTGGAGTCTTGTTCCAAACTGGGGTACCTATATTATCCCTGTGATAGTCCAATAACAGGAACATCATTTGAGTTTCTAACTGGACGGCAAGAACACGTTCAGGAAGCAGAGTTCTGCCAATTGGACTGAGGTGGATGTGGTTCTACAGGTTCTGGAATAACTGAGGCTGTTCCTGTTCGGACATGAAGAACATGCTGTCTTCAAGCAGATGGGTTCTGTTGTTGTCTGCAGAGGTGGAGCTCAGACCTGTCCTGTCCCAGAATAGGAAGGTTACATGTTGTCTGTGGTGCTGTCAGCCCAGTGGAAACTGCCTTGGTTCTGGGAGCGTAATTGATTGTGACGGCTCAGTCTGGGTCTAGATGTTGGAAGCTGTGGACGGTCTGCTGGAATGTGCATCCTGAAAGTCATTTTAGGACATTTTGTTGTCATTTTAACCAGAAACCGTTTTTAAACTACTTGTTTATAGCTCAGATAGATGTTTTAAATCTAGACACTGTCCAGATGTTTCTGAGGTTCCTGGCAGGAAGTTTGAGCATCCCTACATATCTCAATTTTTATATTCTCCTGAATGTTCAAACTCCAGTTTTCTTTGGGAATAAACCTTCAACATCTTATTGTTCTTCTTGTCTGAATCATCATGTTCCTCTTCCAATCAATCTCCTACTATGTGATGACTACAGGAGCTCAGATGGTTCATTTCAGATAGATTCTGTAACATCTGCAGGTCAGTTTTCCCTCTGAATCCCCAAGAAGCATCATCCACATGAAGGTTCCCCTGGTGACAAGTCAGAGTGGTCTCCAACAGAGAACAGGAATATGGAGTCCCAGAACCTTCAGCAGAAAGGAATCACTAAGATCCTGATGACTGACAGGTTTCAGACCTGGCTGAGACTATAGTACTCTATTAGTACTCCTCATATAATAAAGTATAGTACTATTCCCCTAGTACACTTGCAATATAGTAGTTAAAATGTACTTGTAGTTCACATGTTTATTGACGCATACCTGAAGTATACGTCAATAAACTCTAAAATGTTCCAATTTAGTATGAAGTAGTTTACTTGATCAACTGAACTTCAAGTATATTACTTTTTGACAATGAAAATCCTGGAAGCCAAAGTCTCATGATGGATAAAATATAGCATCAATCATTTCATAAGAGGATTTTAATTATTTAAAATAACCTGCCAGTGTGCAAAGCTACATCTACTGCTAGCATAGCTAGTATGGAACACTGAGAAATATATGGAAGAGACAGACACACTTTCTTGAGCAGGAAATGTCTTCATATAAAAACATATATCAGTGTAGATGTGTACCAAAATGCACTGATAGTTGATAGTATGTTCTCTATGTTCAAGTCTTGTCAACTATCTTGTGCGATGGCAAAGAAGCACATTTCAAGAAACACCCTGCGCTGATGCTTTCATTGCTGTGGTAAAATATCTGCCCCACATGTCCAGACACAAAAAACCTACAGTCCATCTAATGACTTGTATGCCTTCTTTGCTTCTACTGTGTAAAGTCCAGGTAATTGTAGATATCCCCAAACTGCCCATATAACTAGCGAGCAATTCTGAAGACTGTCATCCCTTAGCTAAGCTATTTGAAACTAGTCTGGAAGCTTTGTGCTAAATACAGCTGGCTTTGCGGATCTTTTTCGATCATCTTCACAAAGATAATCTATATTCGTAATACATACATCCCTAGGCTTCATTTTGTTAGTGGAATTGTTCAATCGTGGCACATGTTGCGTTTTTTCTGGATCACCCTGGCCCAGATTTAAAGAGGAACCATTTGTCTTATTTCTGTAGTTTTTGTCTCCTGCAGACTTCATTGAAGGTTTGAAACGCGTCATGAAATCAAGTTTCCATTTAAGCTTAAAGCGGCAGCTGCGATTAACGCTCTCTAACAGTATTATGATATCTACACCTGAAACACACACACTGCAGAGCAATCTGCTATTTCAGCACTTTGTTGCTTCATAAATATGACTCCTGTTTTCTCCTGATTGGCTTCGTGCTGCAGCAGCGACGAGGGAATTATTGATTGATTTACTCTGCGCCTCGACAATAATTGCTCACCGGGGGAGGGGTGTGTGTGCATGTGTGTGTGTGTGCATGTGTGTGTTTTGGGGGAGTTATTAGCATTTTAAGAGAGATGGTTTCAACATTTAATAAAGAAAATGATCAATAAACAGAGCTGAGTGCCGAGACACACATACCTACTTGGTGAAGCTGAGGAGGAGTTTCACCATAAAGATGATGAAGAGTGAAATGAACATCAAGCAGGTCTTATTCTGATGTGTTCGGATTAGCCTGAAAGGAACGCGGTCAGCAGAAGTCAGAACATTGTTCTCCTGTTTTCAGGATTTAACTCAGCTGCCTCACTGCCAGGGCAGCAACTACCTTCTTTCTGAGGGGTGTACAGCCACATAACAGCTACATAATTATAATTTATTTTTTAGAAAGTTGTCAGTGGAATAATAATCAGCAATTACACCAGTAACACCAGTGGGACCATGGAAATCTGAAACTAGTGTGAAACCAATCCAAAACCTCCAAAATCTGAGTGTGAAACCAGTTTTAAACCGATATGAAACTAGTCTAAAACCAGTGTGAACCCAGTCTAAAACCAGTCTAAGATTAGTGTAAAACCAGATAGGGACCAGTCTGAACCAATCTAAAACAAATCTGAGTGTGAAACCAGTGAAACACCAATGTGAAACCAGTATAAACTAGGTTAAATCGATTTTTAAAACCAGTCTAAAACCAGTGCTTTTAAAGCCAATGTGAAACCAGTGTGAAACCAGTTTAAAACCAATCTGAATGTGAAACCAGTGAAACACCAATGTGAAACCAGTATAAAACAGTGGAAAACCAGTCTAAAACCAGGTTAAATCCATTCTAAAACCAGTGTGAAACCAGTCTGACATCCGTTTAAAACAAGTCTAAGCCAGGGAAAAATCATTCTGAGACCAGTGTGAAACCAGTCTGAGATCAGTTTAAAACTAGTCTAAACCAGTGAAAAACCATTCTGAAACCAGTGAAAACTAGGTTAAATCCATTCTGAAACCAGTTTAAAAGCAGTCTAAACCAGTGTGAAACCAGTCTGAGATCAGTTTAAAACCAGTCTAATCCAGTTAAAAACCAGTATGAAACCAGTCTAAAACTAGGTTATATCCATTCTAAAAACCAGTGTGTAACCAGTCTGAGTTCAGTTTAAAACCAGTGGAAACTAGTGAAAAACCAGAATGAAACCAGTCTGAGACCAGTGTAAAACCAATGGGAAATCAGTCTAAAACTAGGTTAAATCAATTCTAAAACCAGTGTGAAACCAGTCTGAGATCAGTTTAAAACGAGTCTAAACCAGTGAAAAACCAGTATGAAACCAGTATAAAACTAGGTTCAATCCATTCTAAAACCAGTTTAAAACCAGTCTAAACTAGTGAAAAACCAGTATGAAACCAGTATAAAACTAGGTTAAATCCATTCTAACACCAGTGTGAAACCAGTCTAAGCTAGTGAAAAACCAGTTCAAAACCAGTATAAAACTAGGTTAAATCCATTCTAAAACCAGTATAAAACTAGGTTATATCCATTCTAAAAACCAGTGTGTAACCAGTCTGAGTTCAGTTTAAAACCAGTGGAAACTAGTGAAAACCCAGAATGAAACCAGTCTGAGACCAGTGTGAAACCAATGTTAAATCAGTCTAACACTAGGTTAAATCATTTTTAAATACAGTTTAAAACCAGTGTGAAACTAGGTTAAATCTATTCTAAAACCAGTGCAAAACCAGTCTGAGTTCAGTTTAAAACCAGTCTAAACTAGTGAAAAACCAGTCTAAAACTAGGTTAAATCCATTCTAAAACCAGTGTGAAACCAGTCTAAGCTAGTGAAAAACCAGTTCAAACCAGTATAAAACTAGGTTAAATCTATTCAAAACCAGTCTGAGACCAGTCTGAGACCAGTGTGAAACCAGTCTGAGACCAGTGTGAAACCAGTCTGAGACCAGTGTGAAATAACAGTTTTACTTCCAGCTGATGGAGTCACTAACTCCCTGATGTCCCACAGTCACTGAACATCTCATGGGGACTCATATGGGGTCTAAGTTCAGATGCTGCCTTGCTCCATGACACAAGCAATTAGAACATTTTCCCTCTGGAAGAATCTGCTGTTTCAGCACAATCTCTGCACCCCCCCCCCCCCTTCCTCACCCATTTCTCCCTCCCTCCAGAACAGTGTGCTGATTTAAACCTGACCCCCCCTCACTTCCTCACCCCCTCCTTAATCATTGTCTCCATAATGACTCTTAAAGACTAACCTTCTCTCTCTGAGTGCAGTCGAGTCATTGGTTGGCTGCTGACATTTTGTTAGACATCATTAAGGTGGACGACACCATAAAGCACCCGAAGGCGACACACCCCACCCAGGGTGCCACCTCCCACCCTGTGGGGGAGACGGAGTACTGGGGGAGAGTTATGAGTCTTATTTAAGGTCTCGATTAACCTTCTTTTCCGTACGACTAATCAATTTTCATGAGACCGGCTCCATAAAGACCCTTTATAACACACACACGCACACACACATTATCTCCATTAGAACCAGGAACAGAACCAGAATCAGAACCTGCAGAACATCCAACAAGCAGTTCTTCCAGCCGTGGAACAAGGTCCTACAAACTGGAGCCGTCACAGATTGCTTCAACCTCAGTCTGATACCTAGAACCTCCACTGTGGCCCACAAAACCTCCTAATAAACAGGCCAAACCTTTAAGATCGTGAACTGTTTCAGGCTATTTTGGACTTCTTCATCAGAACCTCACCAGCTCTTTTTGGATGGGCTTCTTCTGCCTTCTCCAACTGCTCCATCTTCTGAAACTACCCAGTGACCTGATAACCTCTGCATTCCCAAAGTGGGAGCGGTTCTGATGGTCCTGTGAGGTCATCCTGATCCTCAGACCTCATGGCTCTGGGACAAGGTGTCTTCTCAGAACTTCCACTTCTTGGTACTGAAACAGTTTTACTCCAAAAGAAATCTCAGTTTTATGATGCTCTGTTAGTCTTCAGTGAGATGACATCTGCTCATTGGTTAGGGTTTGAGTCCGTGTGCCACAGGTAAATCTGGGTCCAGGTCAGGTGAGGGTCAGAACCTTACGCAAGTAAGCTCTGAATGTGACCTGAGGCCATTCATACCTGTCTCACACTGACCCTCTTTTAACCTCACCTCAAAGCTCAAGTGAGTTTAGGTCCTGAAATCAGGGTCAGAAAGGTTAAAACAGGGCCGGTATGTATTCAGAGTTTGTTCCAGGCCCATCTGAGACCAACTCAGTTTCTGCTCACGTTTGGATGAGGATGCAAATGTTTTAGGTTAAACTCTGATCTTTCATCAAACTGAAACTAATCGAATCTCTTCACCTTTTCCTCCAACTTTTCTTCTTCTCTCATCTGTCTTCATCTGTTTCTCTTTAGCCGGCAGTGCCTCTCCTCCGTCTCCATCATTCCATATTAGCTCCGTCTCTCCTCTATTACCTCCCTCTTTCCCCCATTAGTAACACCTGAATCCTTCTATTAGATTCAGGAAGTCGGCCTCATAAATTCGCCGGCGTGTGCGAGCTGCTGGGCGACGGCTCACTGTTTTTGATAATGAAAGGATCTGGGCTTAAATTCACATTACCTTTGTGGTGTACTTCATGCTTGATCATATGGGGCTCTTTGATTTTATTAACGTCTCTGAATGGATTTCTGGCTCTCTTTCCGTCCATTTTCGTCTGTCTGCCTCCAAACGTTCCCTCCAATGACGGCTTCGTCCTCCGAGGAGCCGCTGAAGGTCGGGGTCGCCGCTTCGCCCACTACCTGCTAATGGACTGCGGAAAGGCAGGATGGGAGAAGGTTAAGATGTGATTTCTGACTCGGGTTTCCATCAATTAGTTCATCTGGCTGTTCTGTGGCTTCCATCTCTCTTCGGGTCTTCCCAGCCAGGCTTTGGACCACAGCACTGAGACTGCTTTGGCAATCTACATCTTAACAGTGATATGTATTGGTATTACTGGAGCTCAGTGTTGTGCTTGACATGGCTGATCATAACTGATTAAAAGGCTGGAAAAATGGGTGGGATTGTCTGGAACTAAAGTGGTTCTGATTGGAATCTGATCTGGTTCTGATGTCCATGAGACAAGGAATGCTTAGTGTCCTTTAGTAAATGCAAACCTTGGAGAGCAATAAACCGTTGTGGGGTTCCTCATGGGTCCCTTTTAGGGTAACTTTTGTTTAGTATCTATATGTTTTCCTTTCTCAGTCTATGGAGCACTACAAACTATCCTACTACCTCTCTGTGTCACCGCAGGACTGTAGTCCACCACACCTGGCTAAAGTTGCCCTTTGTTTTTAATCTTGTTTGTGGTGTTCAGGGACAGGATCTCAAGGGATAGACGCGGAGTGGAGGGTTTCTGGTTTAGGAAGCTCAGGGTCTCATCTTTTGCTTTTTGCAGATGAATTGGTTTTGTTGGCACATTTAAGTCATGACCTCCAATGAGCCTAGAAGCACTTTGCTGCAGTTGGGATGAGTTTGTTGGGATCAGAGTCAGCTCCTCCAAGTTTGAGGTCATTAGCCTCGTTTCCACTGAGCACTCGGTGCGGTCTGGTCTGCTATTTTATGGTGTGGCGTATTCAGAAGAGTCTTTCAACCGCCAGCTGGAATCTCACTGGGTGGGCGGGGTTGTGATGCAATAAAACATAACAAATAAGTCAAGACAGCAGCTCTGCTTGGTTTTTGGTTCTTTCTTTACACAAACCTTACTACAGTGTTTATAAGTGGGCTCCGTGTGGCGAAGAAAAAACATGTTCTGGGTAGACTGAGCTCAGATGAAACAACAGCACTGGTGTTTATGTCTCATGTTTGTTGCAAGCAGTGATGTTTTCATTCCCCCACTCAAAGGACTGTGTTGTGTGACACCAGTAGCTCCACCCTAATGGACCATTGTCCTGTGGACATACAACCGAAGATGGGCCATTAATGGACTGGTTCAGGCCTGTTGTATGGACCGCTCAGTGGAAAACAAGACTATAATTCCCAACTTTTGAAAAGTACTGCTACTGAGTCAGAAGTCAGTCTGCCACAAGTAAAGAAGTTTAGGTGTCTTGGTAAGTGAGGGTAGGATGACGATGACATGGATACACGGAACGGGGCCTCGTCTGCAGTGGGTGAGTGCTTCTTTGTTCTATTGTTGGAAAGTAAGAGCGGACATAAAAAGAAAAGCTTTGGGTGGGGTCTCTGGACTCAGCTTTGGAGATATGGCGAGTGGCATTTGATCAGGGGACTTACTGGGTGCTTCCCTTCTGAAGCTTTCCAGGCATGTCTCTGTGAGCGGTGTTTCTGGGCCAAGCCCTTAATTCACTGGAGGGACTATATATCTCACATCGCCAGTGAATACCTTGGGGTCCCTCAGAATGACCAGAGGAGGAACACCGGGAGGAGGGTGGATCTGTTACCCTGTGGCGTCTGAGAGATGTTCTTCCAGAACACTTCATTCACTGATTGGCCTTTTTCAGTGGCACAGATGTTCCAGGTAGAAAGAGCTAAATTGAGTAAGGAAACGTTAAAGAACCGGGTTCTCCTATCAGCTCTCTGCTACCTGTAGGGGGCACTGATGGGCTCCGGGGTGTGTTTGTGTGTGGGATTTTTTTCAAAGTTGGCCGGCAGGACTGTGTGTGTGTGTGTTCTGGTCCACCGCAAAGCAGATCAGACAGAATTAATAACTCTCAGGTCAATAAACAACACCAGTTTGTTGACTCATGTTTGATCCCAGAAGCACAAAATGAAATTGATTTAACTCGAGTTAATTTCCTGTGTGTGTGTCTGTCTATGTGTGTGTATAGGGGTGTGTGTAGAGCAGCAAACATTGTTAGCTTTACAAGCTGATCAGTCAACTAAAACTACATCACTAATTAAAACCTTTTCTGACACTGTGAATGAGCGTTTGTGTGTGTGTGTCTGTCTGTCTGATGACTGTGGGTCTGACTCTGAACTCTGGACGGGTCAACACACTCGCACTTTCCCTTTTTTTTCATTTCTCCTCTTCATTTGCTGTCATGCCGTCTGTCATCCCCCCCCCCCCCCCCCCGTCAGTCAGTCAGTTACTCAGCCGACACATTACAGCTCTGAAGACACACACTCTCAGGAACACACACACTCCTAGCTGACCATCATTACCAGTCTGCAGTGAGGCAGAAAAGCTTAGTAATAGCAGGTCACCACCTTCTGTGTGTGTGTGTGTGTGTGTGTGTGTGTGTGTGTGTGTGTGTGTGTGTGTGTGTGTGTGTGTGTGTGTGTGTGTGTGTTTACCAGTTGGCAGTCTTTTAGTGTGCTCTGATGGACTCTGATTGGCTGAAGTGGAGCAGCTGTGTGATGTCAGTCAGGGTGGCATGAGGGTGAAAAGTGTAGAATCTGCAGAAAAGTTCTCCAAGAATCAGTTTCTGTGTAGAAGCTTAAAGCGGCAGTGAAGATGATGATGATGATGATGATGAAGATGATGATGATGATGATGATGATGATGGTGATGATTACAGTGAGGATGATGATAACGGTAATGATGATGAGTAGTGATGAAGATGATGAAGATGATGATGATGGTGATGATTACAGTGAGGATGATGATAACGGTAATGATGATGAGTAGTGATGAAGATGAAGATGATGATGATGGTGATGATGATGATGAAGATGATGATGAAGATGAAGATGATGATGATGGTGATGATTACAGTGAGGATGATGACAACGGTAATGATGATGAGTAGTGATGAAGATGATGAAGATGAAGATGATGATGAAGATGAAGATGATGGTGATGATGATGATGAAGATGAAGATGATGATGATGATGATGATGATGATGATGGTGATGATTACAGTGAGGATGATGACAACGGTAATGATGATGAGTAGTGATGAAGATGATGAAGATGATGATGATGCTGATGATTAGAGTGAGGATGATGATAACGGTAATGATGATGATGAGGCCCAAGGAGGTGTTGATATGATATTATGTTAATGTTATGTTAACATGATGTAATGTTATAATGTTATAACATAATGACATGTTAACATCATGTTATCTTAACATGTCATTATGTTATAACACGATAACATCATGTTAACATAACTATTACATCAAGCCTAACATGATGTAATAATATAACATAATGAGATCATGTTAACATGACATTATAACATCATGTTAACATGATAAGCGCTATACAAATGCAGGCCATTTACTTGGTAGAAAACTCTACCAAACTCTTTGCATCAACAGAATTCTGGGTCTTTCCTCAGGTAAAAACTAAGAAAAAAAGATTAGTTCTAGTGTTTGCCTAGATTGGGGTCTGGACCCTTCTTGTTATATTTCTGGATTTGTGTATTTAGCAGAGTTTCTGGATCCTCTTTTATCACTTTGGTGTGGATCATTCCAGGATCCTTTTTGCCAGTCAAGTGAACAACTGGTTCAGTTCCAAGGAACTTTTTAGGATCCGTTTGTCTGGATCACTTTAAAGGACCTTTATTTTGGGGATCATGTGTGTTCAGGTAAACTGCAGGCAGTTGTTTTTGTCTTTAAGTGACTTTTCCAGCTGTTGAACAGATGATGAAGATCAGAAGTGAGGTCTCTGTTAATATTTCATATCACTGTGGGATAATTCATGCACACACACCAGAGTCTGTGCACTCTTACGTGCACGTCTAACGAGATCTGCTGGTGCTGTGGTGCTGAAAAATTCACCTTTAGCATCAAAGTTTAAAGAGAATTTTCCTCTCTGTCTTAATGAATCTTACTTCGTTTGTTCACATTTAAATAACTGATGAGGTCAAGCAATAAGTACAGCACACACACGCATATACCGACGCAGTTTTAAGTGGTGTTGCTCAGGCTGTTTCTAAAACACTCCTCTTACACAAACATGTCGACTTGCTGTGTGTGTGTGTGTGTGTGTGTGTGTGTGTGTGTGTGTGTGTGTGTGTGTGTGTGTGTGTGTGTGTGTTCAGGTCATGTTTGTATGGACTGATTATTCATGTGTGTCAAATGGCTGAAACAGGAAACCTCTCATCTCTATTTCGCTCCGGGCCGAATGCTGTTCGATGCATAAACCCGCTCTGTGTGTGTGTGTGTGTGTGTGTGTGCATGTATAGCTATACTTGTGAGGACCAACCTTTGACAGCCCACGACCCTTGTGTGGACATTTGTAGTTGTGAGGACATTTTGCCTGATCCCCACAATGTTTAACTAGCTATTAAACTCTACTAGTTAGGTTTAGAGGTATGGTGTGAATTAGGTTTAGGTTTAGGTTAAGGTTAAGGTTAGGGTTAGGCATGTATCAGTAATGGTTAGGTTTAGGGAAAGTGTCTGGGTTAGGCATAGTAAAATCAATGGAAGTCAATACAATGTCAAAACAAGTATAGCAAGACGTGTGTGTGTGTGTGTGTGTGTGTTACTGTGTGTTACCGTGTGTGTTACTGTGTGTTACCGTGTGTTTGTGTGTGTGTGTGTGTGTGTGTGTGTGTGTGTGTGTGGTATCTCCTGCAGAATTGACCTCTGGTTTTGTTTGATGCTGTTGTTGAACTGCATAAGATTTAAGTGTGTCTGATGATTATAGGATGCTCTGATCATGTGATCAAATGAGCGGTCATTGGCTGAGAGGCGGGGTCTACCCTGGACAGGTTGCCAGTCCATCACAGGACAACAGAGAGACACACGGGACAGGCAACCATGCATGAACACACTCAGACTTGAAGAAACCACCTGGCTGATCCTTCCCAGATGTCCTCTCCTCGTGATGATGCTGCAGCTCACTCTGTGTGACGCATCCCTCGACGTATTCATGAACTTATTCACACCATGGTGTGAATGCAGAGCAAAAAACACACTGGGTTAAAACAGTTCATAGCACAATGTCGAGGCATGTTTCAGTCAAAAATGTCATTCCTTTCATCAAAAACTCCTTTTATTGACTGAACTTACATAGTAAATGATCTATGTTCCATCAGCATCTAAACTGCTCACCTGAAAGATTCAGATGCCCAGCAGGATCTGATCAGGTGTCCGTCCATCTAAAACTACTCCTCTAAGGATCCGCTGGTGTCACTCAGATCTGACAGAACCACTTTGATCTGGCTGGATGTTCCAGTTCCTCGGAGGGATCGAAGGAAGGTTCTAACTGGAGAGATGAATGTAAGAGGCATCATTTTGTGAAGAGAAAGTCGTTGATGAAGGAATTAGTGTAATATTCCCATACTCAGCACTTCCATAACATTTTCCACGGTTATATCTTTGTCACTGTTTGTACTAATAGATAAATGCATTGCCATACAGCCTACTTAACATCCAGACCTCAGCTATTCATCCTTTAGGTTCACTTGGCTTCTCCTCTTGGACATCTCTGCTCACATATTCAGCCGATTATCTGACTCATTTGCTGCCTAATATTTATATTTTTGAGACTTCATGTCTGTCAGCTGCCTAATGGACTGAAGGTGACGTGAAACTCTTCAGCTTTAAACCATTCTAAAGCAGTTTAAGGCGGCCATGTTCCTGCATGACCCCTGCTTAATATTTTACCCACTAAGTAGTTTTAATAACTAATGCTGCCTGCTGGTAGAGGCCTGAATTAAACATGGCTGCACAGTATCTCCCAGCCTGAGTCATCACCAGCAGGCAGGCAGCCAATTAGCAGCCAAGGAGTGGTTTCATTGCTACTTTCTCCTACTACTCTATGCATTACCATCAGATATTGGTGATATTAACGTCATATTCTGTCAGTTTCTTTACTCTTCATAGAAGGCACATCTGTTCTGGTGTTCAGTTCAGTTCTGACACCTACCTGGAGGGGTTCATCAGCAGAGTGTCCACTGCCCTTAACTTCATGTTCATGTTGACCTGCCCCTAAACAACCCCAAACAAGCCAGGAGCAGCAACAGGCCGTTAATGAAAGCCCAGTAAAATGATCTGAAATATTTCCCACCAAATAACAATAATAATAATACATTTTATTTGAAAGCGCCTTATCAGGACACCCAAGGACACTGTACATTAAAAACAGTAAAATAAGTTTAAAAACAAAAAAACAACAAAAAAAAACACATAAATAAGACAAATACCGTGGCAAGACAACATTGAGCTGATATGGGTCAGGTATGTCCTCTAAATGGACTTTTAGTGCTTTGTAGCGTTTATATACTAATGTGTAGAGTTTTAGAGGTTTTATACCAAGTCTGTGGTGCTTCAACCAGTAAACTAATAAACTGACAGAGGCTGTATTCCAGAAATGAAGTTGTGTTGACTGTTTTGTTTAACTTGATTCAATATCTTGCATGTCAACCTGGACCAACAATATCAGTAAGTTTGTATACAAATCTCCCACCTGAAGATAAAGATTTGATGTCATATTTTTCTAATAACATGGCTGAAAGATTTGAGGAGGAGGAAATTCACTTGGCTGTCCATCATCTAATAACTGTGCCCAACATTCCTGAGGGAAATATCCGTTTTATTAGTGACAAGCCTTTGTTTACATCAGATTACTTAGGTATGGGGAAATTGTTCTCCAGATCGTGTTTAAGCCTATAGAATAATAGGGGAAAGTTGGCTTGTAACATATATTTGTAGAATCAGTTCTCACGGTGGAGAACTGAATCTAAAATCCAAATGATGACTCTCCCTTGAATAAGCTAATGTTTGTCAATGATCCTGCAGTAATAGAATCAATTAATGAATTGTTTTTTAAATTTTGTTTTTCTCTACATAATGAAGTACTGTAAGAGTTCAAATAAGATGCATAATAACCTTTATTGCTATGCACAGATCAAAATGCTCTGAAGCAGTGTCTCTCAAAGTTTTTAAATGAATTACCACCAAATAAATAATCTCATACCTTCTCTGAGCAGGACAGAGCATTGATGACATACAGTTCTGTCGTCTTCAAATACCCCAGCAAGACTCCCCGGCCAGACTAAGACCAAGACCCTTTCTATCATTAACACACAGCTTTTTATACCTAGTTTGTGCGTCATATTGATGCATGAACTGTCCAACAGTATCCAGATGCTACCTCTCCATAACAACTTATCAACACAACATTCCACTGAGGGAACATGTCCTCTTAGCCAAGGCTATAATTTAGCAGGTCAGGCTGACACCTCTCTGAACAACACAAATTCCCACACACAGCATTATTGATCGGACCACCTCGGACGTGCAAGATTTACCACAACATTCCCCCCTGTGGTGCTCTCTAAGAACACCAAAAAGCTAATTACCACTTTAATTTTTTTAAAGATTTTTTTTGTCCCACGGTTTTTTCCCATTATTTTTCCCCTAGTGCTCCTACCTAGTTCCAGTCCAGGGGTTCTGCTCTCCCTCTGCCAGCCCCGGGAGGGCCCCGCACTGAAACCCAAGCCTCCTTCATGCTTGGGCAGTGAGCAGCCCCTTCTTTTCACCTGATGGGGTGGGGTTTCCCCCGCTGGACGTAGCGCGTGGAAGGATCATGTTATTCCAGCCAGATCCTCCCCAACCCTTCAGGCGTCCCAGCCGGCCAGGAGGAGGCAGTATACAGCCCCAGGACTAGTGCATGAGCTTACATGTAACCTGAATAAATATTGAAATAAACATAGTCAATGCTATGCCAGTGGTGATTCATGGTGTAGAGTCGAAAAACCTGTCGGCTGTTCTTAAAAGATAAATGACTCTACAACCCCCCCGACCCGGGCGACTACCTTATTTTTGACAATCTTTCGGTACACCGAATCACCTTAACCAACATGAGGAATCGTCTTAACTCAAAATATGATTAAATGCAAACATGAATTAATTAACAATACAATGAAATTACATACATGTTGACTTACTCCTTAGACATACACTACATGTGGTATATAGGAATGTTAAAATGTCACTATTGTCCATAGCAAAAGTGATTATGAAAATGTTTCAAAGTCCCGATTGTCCACAAAAATGTACTTGATAATATTGTTGAAATGTCTCGATTGTTCATAAAAATGAAAAATAGACGTGTCAAGTAGAAGAAGCAAAACACAAAATGAAGATTCTTGGTGTGGGTTCCGTTGAGGGCTGATGGGGTCCTGGAGGTGGACTTATTTATTCAAAAGACACTTTATTGCTTGAGCTGGCTCCACTAAAGACTCCTTGGCTTGGATGTTCAGATGCTTAGGAGGTGGGGAGGACAGTTCACAGTGGTCCTCTCCATCTGGACCAACTGGGATGCAGCAGCCAAGTTCATCTGAGAAGTCAGTGTCCTTATCCATATCCGCTTCACGATGGGTATGATGCAACATGCCAATAAGAAAATTACAATTAGTACTATGGTCGCACTAATTGCCACCTTAATTAGCATTACTTTCCAATCCCCTAAATTTAGATCTAACCACCCCCCAGACCAATCATTCTTACCAGCATTCATACTAAGTTCTCCTCTAAGGATTTTAAGCTTAGACATTGCTGCAGAGAAAGTTCCATCAGGCGCAGTATTGCTTGAAATATACGTGCAACACTGATCACCGAAAATCTGGCAGACTCCTCCTTGGTCTGCCATGATCCAATCTATGGCCTGCCGATTTTGCAATGCCATCCTACTAGTTTCATGCAACTGCTGGCCTAACAGTCCAAGAACATCACTAGTATAATTGAGAATTCGCTGTTGATTATAGTAAATGTAATTAATCCATTCCACATTTTTATTAATTGCCATCTGAGGTATTATGGACTCAAATCCTGCTTTAACTTCATGTCTTCCCTTAAATTCATTTGGAATTCTTCTAAGTTGTCCTATTATGTCAAGATAAACAGTCTGATCAGGTACATATTCTCGTTTTGCTCTCGGGTTGTTATTCACTTGATCAAGGTTTATTATTTTATTAACACCTTCATGTAGCATTGTAACAGGCATTTTTAACCTTACCATAGTACACAAACCGATCCACCGTAGTGGCAAAATGTTAAGCAAGATGTCATCTCCACACATAAAATAACTGTCTGCTATTGACCAAGTTTGTTCACTCAGGAAGTATAAAGGAGGAATTGTCATGTTATCACATGTCTGGCTAAATGGTTCAGGGTTTTCATACCAAACTGGTGTAGTAATAAAACTAGGTGTCATGTTAGCATGTGGAAACCAAGATAGAACCCAAGTTACCTTACATTTAACTGTTGATGTTCCCACAATAGTTCACTTAAAGCATTTAAAAGCCAGGAGGGATATAAATTGAATAAATGGACACAATTAGGGTTTGTTATCGGATTCCAGATCTGGAATCTTCCTTCAAAGGATTACGTTGTTATAACTGGGAGGGTAAGTGGAGATCTGTTCTGATTTTAGTTTAGCAACAGGCAGTAGCTAGTAAGTAAGACAAATATATAATGGCAATCCATAGTGCTTTTTATGTGTGTCAATATCTGACCATTAAACAATCATTGCTTAAAAAAATGTATTACACCTTAGTCTGTTACTCGCTGTGATCACAAGACATGTAAACACCAGCATGCAGACATCACAAAGATTATGATTCTGCAGTTTTATGTGATGTTATGTGATCAACAAGACAGAAAAATCCACAGGAAAATAACTGTAGGAAATCAGCTAAGAATCGTAATAAAAGCATGTAAAATAAATACCATATACAGTTGAGGAAATGTTGGTTTATGTACCTGATATGAAGTGGTCGCGGAAACCTTTGCTCGCCGGGTCCCACAGCTTCCTTTTTGCCTGATCGCCAACGTGTTTCATGGCAATGATCCATCGTTTTCTGCGTTCCAGATCTTTGGGAATCCTATAGAACACTCTTCCTTTATCTTGTCTGTGTCTATTATGGCATCCTGGGGCACAACAGGTATCCACCATATTTACCGTTTCTAAGTTTGGGTTAGCAGCAAATAACAATAACTGCGGGAAACTGCCATAATGGCACCCATTCAATTTGAACTGTTGCATGCTGGGAGAATTGACGTCAACTCCCGAGCTCTATATACCCCTGGACTAACGAATGCCTTAGAATATAGTCGGCGCCAGCCTTTCGCTGTGTTGTTCTACAAAACTTTGTCAAAATCAGCAAAAGAAAATCATCAGCAAGCACTGTGATGATCTGGGCCAAAATAGCAGAAAACAGCTGTGATAAAAAATTGGGGTCTTCATTATTTTGACTGTATCCACCAGCAGCAACATACCAGTTTGTGTCGTTTGTGGATAAATTACCGTTTTTCTGGACCTTTAACACATTCTCACTCACTAAACACATTTCACACTTCTATAGCAGAACTATAAACACTGGCAGCAACATGTGAACACAACTAAAACACAGCTGTCATCTTTTACTCACAATTCAGCACACATGTGATGTGATCAGACCAACTGGGCAGGATAAAAGTCAGTTCAGAGGTCACAGGTGGAACATGTGCATCCACAATAGATAGACACATACAGAGAGGAAGAGGAGGAAGAGTCAGTGTGAGAGGTGGTGGACAAGGACAACCAAGGACAGTCATTACTGATGAACTTCAGCCCACTATTGTGAATCTGTGAATTACACTAATGTGCTTTTCCTTTAGGTGTTTTTATTATCTATATTCAGCCCTTCACATCACGAATCACTGTATTTTTGTTACACACCGTACTCTTAATATATTTCCTCTTATGCCCTGGATACTGTCTTCAGTTACTTGATGTAGTGTAACGAATGTTCTGTGTTGAATATATTTTTATCTGGTGTGTGTATTAGGTGAACACATCGTATGGTTTTGATCACATGGTGACTGATTTAGAGTTTTGTAAATGTAGTTAAGATTTTTGGATTTGTGGTTTAGGTTTTGAGAGGTTTCAATAATTGTGTTTTAGCAATTCAAAAAACTGTAATCTGATGTTAAGATGAATATTTTATTGACAGCTGGAAATGACCAATGACAGCCGGACCTGAGAAAGAAATCTCACATGTTTGCACAGCACAGGATGACTGACAGAGTTAATTAACTGCAGTGACACTCTGATTGGCTGGATGATGCACATGTTTAAATAAGATGAAAATTGCGACTCAGCATCTCCGTTTCTCTGTTGATGAAGCAGTCTGGGTGTTGTTGCTGCTACTGATTATGATGATGATGAAGGTGATCTCAGCTATAATGATTGATTGTATTTCTGTGGCAACTGTGCCTGTGTGCTAACATGATTAATTCAGTTGTAAGTACCAGACAGTGATGGACGTCCTGTCTATCAAACACTGAATCCAAAACATCTGGAGTGCCCCCTGCTGGCAGATCAAAGTACCGGTTAAGGGCTAAATGTCAGCCTCATTGAAGAGCTGGTTTCGGATTAGCTGACTGTTCAGTAGCTACTTCTTCTTCTACTAATTGCTGCAGTAACCGTCTCACTAAAGCACTCTGCTAAGCCAACATCAAGCTGCTTGTTAAAGAAATTAGGCTTTATTAGTCTGCAGTCAGAGCTACTTAGCTTGGAGGAGTGGCCTTGAAGTAACTGTCCTGATTTAATTACTCATTGATTAGTTGGGGGGTGGGGGTGGACTCGTGTTTACATGAACCGTTTTAGTCTAATTGTTTAATGGTTTGTTTTTCCAGAAAACCTCCTCTGAGGCTGTCAGCGGCTCATTAAAAAAAACCTCCCACTTTTTTTATTTACATTGTTAAACTAAACTCAAGTTCTTCCAAACAAGTGACCGCTTTGGTGGCCATAGTGGCTTTTATCTGACAGTGGATAGAACAGAAGGGGGTGAGAAAAGTGTGAGAAGACATACAGCGAAGGTCTACGAGGACAGGTCTCGAACCCAGGACTGAAGCCTTCATACATGGGGCGCCCGCACTAACCTATGAAACGCAGCGCCCCATGTTCTTCCATTTTCATCAAGGAACTGCTTCAGTGAACTCGTTTTCTTACATCATGACTAGAAAGCCTTGTTGTGTTTTCCTGCATAGACAACCTGAACACTCAAACATGTTTTCATTTCTCCTTAGTCATGGTCCAGATTCTGGTGGCAAATGTTCCAGAAAATAATAAATAATGCTAATAATTTATCCTCTGTTGGTGTCACAGAGACACAGAGAAGATCTGATCCCAGCAGAAAGCTTTATGAAGTCCAGTCAGGGTGATGAGTGAACACACTCAGAACATTCTCTCCTTTTCCCCAGCTGTGACCTTGTGTTTGATGATCATGTGACCTCAGAGGGAAATATTTTACAGGTGATGAGGAGGATGATGAAGAGTATCCAGACGTTGGGTTCTGTCTCAGGATTTTAATATATTTACTGCAGCTCAGCGATTGTTCTCCTCTTCCTCCCTCTTCATCTCTGTCGTTCTGTCAGTTTGTTGTAGCTGCAGGACTCTGGTCTCAGCTTCTGATTGGCTGCTGAATCACAGAGGGACTCACTGTGATTGGCAGCTAGGAGGCCACAGTAACAGCTTGTCAGTAAGAACACAGTACGGCTAATTACTGACAAGGGAGTGTGTGTGCGTGTGCGTGTGTGTGTGGGTGTGTGTGTGTGTGCGTGCGTGTGTGCGTGTGTGTGCGTGCGTGTGTGCGTGTGTGTGCGCGTGTGCGTGCGTGCGCGTGTGCGTGTGCGCGTGTGCGTGTGCGTGTGCTGCCACTGGATGACGGGACGATCATGTTGCTCCCAGCGGTCATCAGAGAAGATTAGCTGCCATCTTCGTCAGGGTTCCCAGCTGTATCAGACGCTTTCTCCTCTTACAGAACAACTGAAGCCTCATCTGTTCCCACAGACGGAAACAGAACCAGAACCAGAATCTACCAGACTTAACTGCGTTCTCTCAGATCCAGGATAGGGGATCTGGGAAAACTGGTGTACCATCTCACTGGTTCTTGTGAACTGTGTGAGAATTTGTCGGTAAACTCCTGAAGAGCTGGTAAATTACCTGGGATCATAGCTTAGCCGACTGCAGAGGAACAACACGAAGTCCTACTGGTTCCTGGTGTTCTTGGGTTCAATGAAAAAGAAGTTTTGCTGCTGTGGATTCTAGATGAGACGATCAGAACAGAAATGCTGCAGACAGTAAATTCTTCTGCAGCTCAACCACCACTAGCTCAGTTTAGTGATGAAAGACATCCGATTTCCCTTTAAGTTTTCCTGGAGGACCAGAACCAGCTTCAATCCCAAAGGGTCACATGACTGATGATCTGACCTGTTCAGATCTATCAGAGAACTTAGAGTTGGGAGAACCCTGGAGCATTCTTGGAAATATCACATATTCTGTCTAATATTGCCTCTGATCAGTGCAGGTCTCTGTCTGTCAGATGTGAATCAGTTTAACATGAAATCAACAGGACATTGCAGGTAAACTGTTATAATCCAGCCTTTGAAGGATCAGTATGAATTACATAGTACTAGTACCAAGGTACTGTAATAAGTCGTAGTAATGGGCTAGACTGCTGCAACCAGATGATTTAAAAAGCTGAAGTTGTTGTGATCCCCGGGTGTTTGTCTTTTGTTAGTGATTTTCCTTATTTAGTTCTATTTTCATGTTTAGTTATTCTTAGTCTTTCTTGTGATTTCTGTACTTTCTGGTTTCCCCGTAGTCTTGTCTTAGTTTCTTAAGATCCTTCTAGTTTCCCAGTTTTCTGTCTCCCAGCCATTTCACCTCCTGTCCCAGCTAATCACTTCCACCTGCTCACTCCCCCTCAGCTGCAACCGCTTTCACTAATTGGTCTCCTGCTCCTCCCGTGTTCACTCTTCACTCTCCTCCTCAGTATATATTCGGTTCTCATTCAGTCACAACTCGCTGGTTCGTCCGTCTTTCTTCCCCGCCTGATTCCTGCCTTCCTTGTTGCCCGTCTGGTTCCTGTGTTTCCCTGTTGCTGCCTGTACCCTCCCGAGTTTCTGTAAGTTCCGTGTGGTTTTTCATTGAATCATTTTTTTGTATTTACTCTGCTGCGTTTTGGGTCCAGTTAAACTGCAAAACATGACAGAAGTACTTCCTCAATCACCAACTCTGTTGTCCATTAGATTGGGCTCCAGCAAGGGCGTAACCATCATCTCAAAAGTGAGGGGGACTATTTTTTTTTCAGTGGCCTATTGTGTAATTTATCATCCTCTCACATTCAGTAATACTTTTCCTCAGTGGTTAAAAAGCCGTTTAATCAATGTTACATGAGTGTGGTTGTTTAGTTATCCCCACGACCGGCATAGACAATGGATGGATCGACCCGTTAGTGTTCCAATGGCCGCATTCGGGGCTAGCCCTGCTGCTGGTTGAAATTCACTGAAATTCTCACTTCTAACTTCTATGAACTTATACATATTTTATATCATTAGAAAGCTAAGAGTCTTGGGATTTCAATTATGGATACCAATCAATGATACAGTAGTAACTGTAGGAACGAGTGCTTTTGACAACACACACACACACACCCCTGCAGAAGGAGATAAAATGTGTGACTCACCCCTTTGTAGTCCATTAAATGTGACAAAACCAATCCATCTCTAACCAAACTGTATTTTTACATCCATAAGGGTCTGAATAAAGTCCTCTAATAGGGATTAGTCCAGGTCAACAATAAAAAACAGCAAAAAAATTTAAAATAAACAGCAATAATGCACTTCGGAAATGTCTAGCCTATTCCATGTTTGTAGTCAAATAGTCATATTTTAAGTTCTCACTGTGATTTTGTTATTTAAAGCACAGAGAAGTTTTAGTAAAGAAATATTCAGCCAGCTGTTTGAAAAGACATTTGCTGTCTTTGAGTTAGACAACAGACCATAATAACGACAGGATGGTCCAAATGAATCCTTGGACATGAAGTAAAGCTTCATCATGCAGTTAAGGAGCTCAGAAACTAAACTAGTTTATATAACGTGATTATTTTAATGTTTATATTCAGTCAGAAAAGATTGTTTTAGTTCAAATGTATCCGTTTAACCAAAGTATTTGTAACATTCTGTTTGTCCCATGTTAAGAACTCTACTTTGAGTTATGGTAAATAGTTATTTATCTATGGTTTTATCACAAGAAAACAAAGTAAGCATTGTTTTACCTGCAGATCACAATATTGTTCATGCAAGCAAAGGACATTTTTTGTCAGTTTTCTATTTGAAAACTGTGTTTTGTCTTGTTTAACAGTTTCTAAGCCAATTGTGATCCTGCCACCCAAAGGGCCTGTTGTATAGGAGGAGAGACATGCAGTCACTCTGACATGTGAGATGCAGGAAACTGGAGGAACTCAGTGGACGCATGAATGGGAACCATAATCACAGAAAACTGCAGTCGTGGAAGAGACATGATGTTTTCTGCAATTTCACGCACTATTGAATAAATTTAGGATTTATTTTCAGACTTGTAAAGTCAACTTTGGAACTTAACCATTTCCTTAGTTGGGGGTCATCCTCAGATTTATATTTCAATAACTGAGCAAAATTTCCTTCGGCGTCATCATGCCCTCATAGAGCGAGACCCTGCCTTGCCAAGAACTGTACAGCACTTATGATTTTTAACGAACAGGTTTGTGCTTCCTCTTGCTGTGATGCCTTTACATTAGACAGTTGCACATCCACAGATCTAGTCTCATAGATTTGTGTTGTCAAGGTTATTTTGTAACATTCTGACCTGGTGTGTAATGCAAATCTTTCATGGGCCTTCTTAGTTTTTAAAACTAATGGAAATTAATGTTTGCTCTTGTCATGTTTTAGGTTGTAAGGAGGACCCAAATGCAGCAAAGTACAAAATAAAATGATTTAATGAAAACAAGGAACAGGAACTTACAGAACTCAGGAGGGTAAAAGGCAGCAAACGGGGAAACAGGAACCAGACGGGCAACAAGGAAGGCAGGGACCAGAGAGGGAAGAAAGACGGACGAACCAGCGAGTTGTGACTGAATGAGAACCGAATATATACTGAGGAGGAGAGGGAAGAGTGAACACGGAAGGAGCAGGAGACCAATTAGTGAAAGCGGTTGCAGCTGAGAGGGAGTGAGCAGGTGGAACTGATATGCAGCTGGGATGGAAGGCAGAAGACTCTAAAGAAACTAGAAAGGATAATAGGTCTAAGAAGGAATCTACAGGAAACAGTGGAGAACAGAAGGAAGAAGTATGGAAACCAGAAAGTGCAGAAATGACTAGTAAAGACAAAGAATAACTAAACATGATAATAGAACTAATGAAAATAACTAACAAAACACAAACACCTAGGAACTGTGACAGCTCTCTGTTTTTAGCAAGTTGGGATGTTTTCTTAAAAAAAGCTTTGTCACAGTAAAAGTACAATACTCCTTCAACACCTGGGAGGAAATGAAGCCTGGGGAAGTTCTCATACCACTCTCTCTGAAATGTTAGTTTTATCAGCCAACGTCTGACAAACAATGGTTTTGGGATCTGGCTGATGTGGCTTTAGAGCGGCTATAGAAGATTCATCTCCTGCTATATAAGAGTCTTCTGTTTCTGACTGTCAGTTCTGCAGCCTGGTTTATGGCCTGTCACAAGGCTTTCTCCCTGAGCTACCAATAAAAATACAAACAACAGATATTTCTGAAGTGGGAATGACAGGAATTTTGAAAAATCTTTAATAACCCTTTCCTGATACCTGCTTAGTTTGGCCTAGCAATCGATGTCTTATTATCTTAGCCCATTTTAATTTCTCTTTACCTGTGAAAAACTTGCTTCCTCTCCCCTGCTGCTGGCCTCTGGCGTTATCCCTCCTCCCTGACCCTGATCTTTCTATTGTGGAAATAAAGGTAAAAACAATGTGGAATAAAAAAAATGATAGAATTAGTGGCAGGGAAATTGATGTGAAAAATAACCTCAAAGCTTTTTTTTCTCACCCACTTTTCTTTTAAAGATTGATAATATCACTAATATTGTGCACAAAGGATTTCTTTCAAATATGTGGAGACCCATAGTGAGAACTAGCTCTACTTGGAAATGGAAGAGAATTGGATTCATTACTAGCATGAACTAGCATGGTAACATAGCTTAGCTAAACACCAACATTAGTATTGTTAATTAACATTCTTGCAGTTTTTGCCCCAAATTTTTTTTTAAAACGCATACCCACATTAAATGAAAGCTGTTCTCAAACCATTTTGAGTAGACATGGCTGTGGTCTCTTTGAAAAGAAATTGCTCTGAAGTTTCCCCAACAACAGTGAGAATCTGTAAGTGCTATTGTTACCAAGTAATATGATTTCGAATATATTTTGAAAATGATGATACCTGCCTGTATCTAACCCATCGTTTAGCTTAGGTCATCTGCACACAACAGCATAACTCAACTTCCACAGCTTGTATGGAAGAAACTGTCCAAAGTTTTTTGCCTTTTGCTGGCTGTGGCTTGTTAGACATGTTGTGCTGCACTGCTCTCTCCAGCGCTTGACGATCATGACCCACTGGCTGCGTTAGCTTACTGTGCGTTCAAAGACGGCTCGGAAAAATCCATCAACACATATTAACGGTTAAGACGGTTGTAAAGGCTGGAAAAAAGTGCGGGGGACGCAGGGCACCGACACAGGAAGTGTGGGGGACATGTCCCACGCGTTCCCCACGGTTGTTACGCCCATGGATTCATTTTTAGGAACCTTGGTTGTATCTTCAACATGTCCGCTTAATCCCATATTAAACGTGACTTCATTCTTTCAGTATTACCAAAATTAGAAACATCCTGTCCAGGAGTGATGCTGAGAAACTAGTCCATGCATTTGTTACCTCAAGGCTGGACTACTGTAATTCTTTACTATCAGGTCGTCCACAAAATGCCATTAAAAGCCTTCAGTTGATCCAAAATGCGGCAGCAAGAGTTCTGATGAATATTAAAAAGAGAGATCACATTTCTCCTGTTTTACCTTCCCTTCATTGGCTCCCTGTTAAATCCAGAATAGAATCTAAGATCCTTCTTCTTCCATATAAAGCCCATAATAATCAGCTCCATCATACATCAGAGATCTGATTGGTCCATATGTTCCTAACAGAGCCCTTCGCTCTCAGACTGCAGGTTTACTTGTAGTTCCTAGGATTTCTAAAAGCAGAATGGGAGGCAGATCTTTTAGTTATCAGGCTCCTCTCCTGTGGAACCAGCTCCCAGCTTTAGTCCGTGAGGCAGACACTCTGTCTACTATAATGACTCGCAGTAACAAGCTGATGTCATGAACAACTGTGATCATCATTTGAGCTGCAATATGGAGTCGTAGTAAGAAAATACACCAAACATGGAGTGTAACCAGGTACCATAGATACAAACAGCAGTTTAGCTGCTTTTCAACTTTACTCGTTCAGCTTCTTCTCCTCAATGGCCCAGAGAGCTGAAGAGGAAAAATTTGTTGGCATGGTGCCTTAGTTGGGAATATATATCTGAAACTGTAAAACCTTCTGATAGGTCAGCTCCATCAGAATTGGATTCTGAAAAAGGTATAACTGTCTACAAAGATTTTCTGAAATCAGTTTAGCATCATTGTCAGCTTGTTTACTCTCTGTTGAGTTAACTTGACCAGCTATCATTGTTATCCTGTGTGTGTGTGTGTGTGTGTGTGTGAGGCACTAACACAGACTCACTTTTATAGGATCATTGAAATCTGATCTTAATTGGACATGAAGCAGTCGTTCTGGACGTGAAGTCATCAGAGTTTAAATCTGTCAGACTGTCTAAAGGTCGACAGCAGCGGAGCTAAAAGCTAATGAGGGGGATAAAATCCACTCTGTTGTGCAGTTTCTGTGTGCATGTGTGTGTGTGAGAGAGAGGCAGAAGGAAAGAGCCAGAGTTGGTATCAGTGCCTTTTAGTGTGTGTGTCATTAGTTGGGTTCTAAACCAACATTAACGACACCCATAAAAGAAAAAGTGAGAGTTTTAATGTGAGGTGGTCATCATCTAGGGGGTGTGTCTACATGTGTGTGTTTTGAGGGTGTGTGGTTGTAACCGGAGGCTGGTCAGTTTGTCCCATTAATGACTCCTCCCACCTTAACGAGCTAAAAATGAGTGCTCGTTAAAACACACAGAGCTCAACCAATAAAATAGCTACAACTCAACTGCTGTGACCATGGCAACGTCATTTTTTGGGGGAAACGCCTGCCACTCATGAATCTAACAACTCAACTGGACTTCAGAACACCTGTGAGTGCGTCAAAAGAGATGAGTTCAGATGTTTGGTCTGTAAACACCTGAACATACTGATCAATAAACAATAATTCAATGGGTTCACTTCTTCTAACTATCAATATTCTCACATTGTCTGAAATACTTCCTGATTGGGAGGAGTTATTGGTTAAATCTATTCCTGTTTGTAGTTCATATCACCCACCAGACCCTTAATCTGATTTTTTACATCGATCAGACTTCTAATCTGTTTTAGTGGTAAATACTGATAAGTTCATAGTGGGGTGATTTTAACATTGATGTAGACACTGAAAATGATCAAAGTATAACTTTTAAGGCTGTCTTAGATTCAACTAGGTTACCACATTCAGCGACCTACTCACTCCTGTCTTTATACTCTTGATCGTCTGCTGACGTAGTGTACTGAGTGTCAACAAGTGACAGTATTTCCTGTAGAACCTGGGGCCTATTGCACAAAAGTAGGATTAAGACATCCAGGATAAGTGACTGAGCTGAGCTCATTGAATCTAAAACAACAGCACCCAGGCTTAATTGGTTCCAGAAAGACCAAGCCAGGATGAACAGACACGGATTCATCAAGCCAGGTGCAACCTATCCTGGATATGAGCACGCTCACGGCTCCGTCAACTAGACCCCACCACCGTTCACAGATTCACTGATTCACCTAGGCAAGTAGAGGGCTTACTTTACCCCGTCGGAGGCAGAAATCCTCATGAAGGCATATAAGGAGGTAAAAGACATAATTAAAAAGAAAGGCAACTCCACATGGGCTAGACCAGGATTTAACGCCATATGGTGATCGGAACCAGCAGGACTTCTTATCTGATGATTCAAATGAGACGGGCCGACCCCGTGAGTATGGCATGTGTACACATCAGCTGGAATCTTTGCCACAGGACATAGAACGCTTCAATCCAAGCGATTCTATTTTAAATGTTGACGATTATTTAAGAGAAGTGGAACATTGCTTCCTAGACCTGCCCTACCTGTCATCACATGAGAAATTAAAATTTATTTGGAAAACAACCTCCAGGGGTGTACACAGTTTCATGGAAACCTTACCCCCTGGGATCAGAGACTGCTATTCTACCCTCTGTCAAGCCTCGAGGGAAGAATATACCATCTTTACAGATCAGGCCTCTGCAACACTAGGTGCTTTCTCTGTTAATCAGAAGAAACATGAACTGCAGAGAGAATTTTACCATCGCTTAAAGATCTCATGACACGAAGCTGATTTCATGTAAATGTATTATGACATCTTGTCAAAGTATGTGGTTGTGTACATTTATGAGCGGAACAGACTTGATTTTACGCGATAATTAGAGTTTCAAAAATGTTAGCTTAATGCGGCTTCAAAGCTACGTCTCCATGTGACGTCAGCGACAGAACCGCTCAGGCTGGACAGAAACTACCACTGTCAGGCCTGATGGAGGGGCTCATATTTAAAGGCTCAGAAGATTCTTCCTCCAGTTTTAGCCTTGAGATGGTTTTAGAGGTGGAAAATGCAGCCGGTTCTGGTGCTTCTAGAGGCATAGAACCGTACAGATACCAGCCGAACACAACGACTGAGATGGATAAAAGAAAGCGGGTCAGAGAAGCTAGCGGGAGAAGTGACGTCATGGAAACACAGGTTGGTAAGGATTAGAAATAACTTAATTGTGGCTTCTTTAAAAAAATATATAATTAACAAATTGATATAAATGAGCATAATAATATTAACGTTGGGTGATTTTAGTAGTGACCTGAAAAATAAACGTTAGCCTACATAATGTAAATATGGTAAATCAGTTTTAAAACTAAAAATAACAAATCCAGACGTACTTATTTATAAGGTCTGAGACTGATATCGGAAAAATAAAATCATATTGTAGGCAAACATTCAAGGCAAACAACAAAGCAAGTAGCCTAAGACTTACTTCTTTACAATTCTTCGTTATGATTATCGTACCAAATTATTAGTTTCAGGTGAAACACGTTTATTTAATATCTTTGTCAGACTCACTAAATAGATTTTAAATTATTCATAATTATAGCAAAACTGCTTTGAATATGGACCTGTCTCTTCTGGACAAGGGCGTCAGTTTTTAAAACTGCTAGGAACAATTATTGATTATTCATAGAGCCTATAATTATTCAGCCGTCGGCTTTAGGCGATATGCGCAGTAATAAAACGCGTTCCCTTTACAACCCTTGTCGTTCTGTGCGGGAAACTTTAACAGCTCAGTCCTGCAATGGGGCGGATGGAATATTCCAAAGCAATAAAAGAGAAATTATTAATTCTACTATAATTTACATTTAATCAGGGATCCCGTTATTTTCTGTCTTTGACAGTTTTTTTTTTATTTTGAAAAAAACTGATACATATTCAATATTATTTAATTCTTCATTTATTTTAGTTAATATTCAGCCCGAACAATCTGAACAAACAATCTCCATGGTGCCATCACACATGGAGCAGATGAAAACGTGGACTAAATATGAACATTTTACCTGCAGTTTCACAACTTTCTCATGGTCTATAGACGTGAATTACACACCTGCTTATTAAGGGAGGCTGAATCCGCTCCTGTCGCACTTTGCAGACTGGAATAACAAGAGCCACTTCCTTCTCAACTTTCTTATTGCCTCAGCAGAAGGAAATAGCGCTGCATTGAGTACGGTATCCAGGTCTGATGATGATGATGCTCTCATTAGAATCTTTTTTGATTGATTCAGTTTCCTAAACTCTGAGCGTAAAGTCGAAAATGACTGTGCGTCTGCATCAAGTGGTCAGTGGCATGAATTGTAAACTTTCACAATGAAGAACGGCTGTTAGTTTGGGTCCACAGGTGTTTCTTATAATTGTTCTGACTGATGAATAGAGGTTGTGTCATTATAAACTGGCGACAAAAGCTCATCACACAAGCACTCTTCAGATGGTGTTCCTATTCCTTTCTGTGAACGCACTCACTACCTGATGGAGTGGTGGAGTGGTTGAGCCGCCCGTTAGAAAGTGAACTTTTGTGTGATGTCCTGCTTCATTTTCTCACTCGATTTTCACTTTAACTACGGCCTTTACTTTTTTCCATTAGGCTACAGTTTTAAAAAACCGATCAAAGACAGAAAATAACACAATCCCCAAGTGATTGTAAATTATATTACAATGAATCATGTTCCTTTTATTTCTTTGAAACATTGTAATCTGAAATTAATTTAATGCAGAGATCTCTGTCCAGAAACAAGATATTGTCCACAGTCCCTGGCTTTATCTGCGCTCTCCGTTCCTGAATCACAAATTCAGTCGCAGATAAATCTCTCTGCAGCGCAGGATAGCGGGAACATTCTGCTGTCAGCGCAAAGCTGGGGGAATATTCTGCCATGTTCTCTCCACAAACACAATATATCAACACCATTCTCTTTGGGAGTCGTAAACAAACAAAAGTATTAAATTAATATTTTTAATCTGTAGTAAAGAAACTTCAGCCACAGCCATTAAATTTAATTGATGTATTTTTCCATCTTGAAACGGGTACCTGCGGGACTGCTCTGAACGTGTTTGCAGGGACTAAAACCTTGATGTATCCACTGCAAAAAATGCTGCAGCATCTGCACAGAAAGAAACCATGACTTTATGAGAAAGTGCAATAAAGTCATTTAAATAATAGTCCGTTCAGATACTGATTATGTAGAAATTGTGCTGGGAGCAGAAGTAGATGTGGTAGTAGTCGGGACATGTCCCTGGTGTCCCTGGCTACTTTTGCCTCATCCAGAAGCTGGTGAATAACCGTTCACCGGCAAACATGGAGCTGCCACCACCAGGTGAGACCCATGAGCTGGAACCTTTTTCTTGCAGCCTTCCGGATCTTAGGCTGAAGACAGGTTCATTGGTCTACACTCACAACAAGTGAGTTCCGCCAGAAGAGACCCATAGCCTCATGAGACGTCTTCCAAAAGGTGACATCCTAGCTTTCTAAGGCTCACATGACCAAGACCTGCACCCAAGGATGCTTATCCTGCTGTCAGCTCCACCCATCCCAGCTACTCAGCAGGGATCCCTCTCAGCGAAAGGGGGGTCATATTCCCTTGGCTGCACCTGAACCCAGCAGGAGGTAGCAAAGATCTGCTGACAGTCACATGCAGCTTTATCAGATGTGATGAAGCCCCTACTACAGTGAATGACACAGCAGCCATGACTGCTGCTCTTTTGGTTAACCAAAGTAAGTTCTACCTCAAGCTCTCCTCCCTGGAAGCGAAGCCTGCCTCCACACCAGTGGAAGGGGGGACCAGTACATAGTGCTAACAGAACAGGTGCATGTTTCAAAACTCACCTCTAGCATGCACTAACAATTAATGGCATCCATAATTTTTCGTTTGTTTTATAGTAATCTGCAGATATACAGATTAACGCCTTTTAGACTACAGTAGTAACTGTAAAGACATTGTAAGTGCATTAAAATAACCCTTTCATGTTTTGCAGGTTCTGATTTGGGAAGTGGTTAAGTGATGAGTAACACACTGGTACCATTTAACGCAAACTTCATTAGAGAAGTTGATTCATCTTCACACTACCTCACTAAGTGATGGATTCACAGTTATTTTAGACATGATTTAGAATTTCTGAAAACCACCACAACCCTGCTACTTGCACAAACCCACCTGACATATAGCCTGAACACAGCTATTTCAAGGTTTGTTAATAATAAATAATCCAGCCTTTCAACCGTTGAATTGAATTTGGCCTTCACAGTGGTTCTTCCTGGAATTGAATGGTCGACACTGCAGTAATGTTGCGTACCTCCTGCAGACAATGGTTAGTATGATGATGATAATGTGGGTAATTTTTTTGTTTTATGTCTTACAATTTTAAAATTGTATTAGAGGTAGGTTAGTCTCTGCCCAGACTCAGGTAACCCTGCCCAGACACGCCTTGAATTAACGGACCCAGTCTCGGTCCAAAGACTGTAAAGGCATTCCACTCTTCAGATCTAAGGGCGGAATGCTGGGACCCTTATATTTTTTCCGTTGTTCCTCAAATGGACTGAACTCTTAAACCTTCCCTGCCACAGAAGGACAGCAGGGTTTCTTGGTTCACATGAAAAATGAATTCATTTCTAGTTCAAAAGACTGAACATTAGTTCAACTCTTCAGAACTAAAGGGGGATGTTGGGGATACCATATTCCAAAAATGAACTGAACAGACTGCATTTCCCAGCATTCCTAGCTGTGACTCCAACACATTCCCATTGGCCGTGGGCAACGATGATATCACGAAGTTTATAAAAGGGTTAGCAGCGACCGACAGCCCATCTTTTCAAGCTTCGCTTGGCAATGTAAGGAGACACGCTATTCATCGATGACTCCATGTGACTTCTGACCTGTAGGGGGGGGGGGGGGACCACTTTTAAAACCAGCTGTCTACCCATCGTCCGTTTACGTAGCCAGCCTGGGCGAGATTAGATTTGTTCCAAGACAATTCTTTACAATGGCAATTCGCAACCAGGACCAAGATTCTGAAGAACCCTGCGGAAGGTTTTGTTTCTCCCTTTTTGCTCAATGATGGACACATTTTGCTTCCCTCTTTGTGGACTGGACCTCCCTCAAAGCAAAGTAGGACTGAACCGGTTCAATTGTCTTAATCTTGTCTCTGGGCAGATAAATCTGGAAAAATATAGTTCAGAACAAGTTAGTTGGTTAAAGTGTTTTTAAGTGCTGAACCTGTTGGCTCATTTGGTGTCGCTGCACGCATAAGTTTGTGAGCTGTATTATTTGCTGTGTGTTTGAAACCGTTTTTTATCCTAAGCGGATCCCACTCTTTCTCTCTCTCTCTCTTTTCCTTGTTCTACTCTCTCTCTCACTCTCTGATCACCTATTCGGCAGAGTCGGTCGATCTCGGTCCGACCTGCGTTAGCTGGTCTGTTAGCTGAAAGGTTAACACCATACTTCTTTGTCTGTTAGTTAAAGCTGTGGCCTTCTACATGGACAGTACACACCATGTGCTCTGCCCCATTTAAGCCAAAGCTAGTTTTATGACCCTTTGTCTTCTTACATGCCATATGCTTCCCTCCATCTTGGCCCAGAGATATATTTATGGGCCTTGTCCTACAGGCTATCTCTTACTTGAGTCCCCTGGAGTGAGGGATCAGCCATCTCCCTTTCTGAACAAACCCTCACCTCCCCTCCCCGGCTAAAAAGGGAGCCGTCTGTTTGTCCCTGATCTCCTTGGTGTTAATTGTGTCACTGTCTTCTTGCCGCTTATTTTCAAGTTTCACTCTTCCTTCTATAAATGATGTATCTTATATCATTCAGAAATCTAAATCATCCACCTGCCAACTTGATCCTCTCCCCACAGTGTTAGTTTAAGCTTGTTTTCCCTTGCTGGTCACTTTCATAACTACTATCATCCACTCCTCTCTTAGCACTGGAATTGTTCCTTCATCTCTGAAAGCTGCTTCTGTTCCTCCAATTCTTAAAAAATCTGGTGTAGATTCCATTAACTTTGACAATCTTTGTCTAATTTCAAATCTTCCTTTCATTTCAAAAATCCTTAAGAAAGTTGTTGCCTCCCAGCTCCACTCACACCTCAAACTAAATTTTGATGAACGATTTCAGTCTGGTTTAAACAGCTCTGGTGAAGATCACCAACGACCTTCTGATTGCAGCTGATTCTGGTTCTACATTAAAAATATTGACTCTCTTTCTTTCTTTAAATCAAAACTCAAAACACATCTGGTCAGACGAGCTTATTTACTTTAGACACCGATCTTGGTTATTGTCTTCTCTATTGATTTGTCATTTGATTACTTGTTTTGCTGATTGTTTATGTCTTATTTTTCACTCTTTCTTCTCTGTGAGGTGACCTTTGGTTTTAGAAAGTCACCCTCAAATAAAATGTTTTATTATTATTATTATTATTATTATTATTATTATGAATAAACAATTTGATGAACTTATCTAACCACTTCCTCTCAGCAGTAAATAAGCTGCTACTCTGACATATTACACAATAGAAGATGGCTGATGCCACCACACATTAAAAAAAAAGTTTCAAGAGAGCCTCCTCCACACCAAAAGACCTCAGTCTCCTCAGCAGGTAGAGTCTGCTCTGACCTTTCCTGTAAAGAGCATTAGTGTTGTAAGTTGCTACAGAAATATTTAAAGGTTATGTCAATTAATTGATTAAGTAATTATTAGTAAAGGAATCTGGGGAATATGGCATAATTATTAGAGTCAGGGAAGAGGCCTTTCAGCTATCTGATCTAACTGCTGACTCCTCAGCAGTGAGGAGTGTTTTGGGTAACCTTGCAATAACGACATAACATCAGGGGACTGAAGGCAGAAGCTGCTTGGAGAGAAGACAGACATGAGCTAGATGTGAGAGAGTTCGAGCGTTGGCCCAAACTGGCTCATGTTTAAGACTGGCCGTGATAGAATATGAAAAACGTTGATCCAGACTACAGCCTCATCCATATGAAAGGAAGAAGATATTTTCTCTAGTCTGGACTCTAGTCCTGTTCATTGTTCAGGTGAACATCCAGGTACTTAAGAGTACTTAAGAAGTGCTTAAGACTACTGGAACTTCAGGGTACTTTTACCCGGCTTTCCTCTATCAGGGTAAATCTATTAGAAGGTTCGGGAGTTTTCCCGAACGGCCGGTCTGTTCTAGAGACGGTGGTCAGAAGGTTATTTTCTTCTACTCTAAGAGCAGCCTGCGGTCTCTGATTTTCCTCTTGTCTGTCTGTGTTGCTGAGAGACAGCCTCTTCCTTTATAGAAGATCTTTGTGAGCGGTGGGCTTGCAGCATACCTTCGCTGAGCTCTGCAGAGCTGCAGTTCTGCTCATGTTATGAATAGCCTACATACTTCAGTAATATTTGGACTCGTCGTTTGATTCAGAATGTGGTTTAAAAGTTTTTCATGCAAGACAATAACTTTTTTAATGTGATTTATTTTCAGTTAAACTTTATCTAACATGCTGAAAATAATTATTCGTTTCCATTTTATTTACCTGGAATGTTGCTACTCACTGATGCCATTTATTTGATCCAGAGATCGTTGTACAAAAAATAAATATGTTCCTGGTTTAAGGTGTTTCTCCATTCTTGAATCACGTATTCAGCCGCAGAAAAATCTCTCTCTTTGGTGCTCTTAATTAAGCAACATTTGTTAATATTCCGACACGTTTTTATGGGTAGAGTACGCAAAAATCAATCAATCAATCAATCAAACTTTATTTATAAAGCACCTTTCATACAAAAAATGCAGCTCAAAGTGCTTTACAGATTAAAATGACCCCACATAACCCAGATTCCCATCCCTTCCCCACAATTATAAAAACGAAAAGACAGTTATTCCCCCTTCCCAAACCGATTTCCCAGACATACACAGACACACACTGGCACACATCTATCCACAAACACACGTGACATCTTCCCAAAACGCGTAAGATCATTGGTAGACACTGGGCTGAGTTTAGATGAGTCAGGTACGTAAGGAAAACGCCATCAGGAGAACCGTATGCCCCGACAGCAGCAGGTCCACTGCAGCAGCCAGGGCACCGACACAGGGCGCCCAGAGGAGGGAGGGTAGAGACCGCCGCCTCCACCTGGGCACTACCTGGTGAGCACCGCAGCCGAACACCGCCCCCGAGGCAGAGGGCTCCCACAGAGGAAACACTGGAAGAAGGAATACTAAGCAAAAATGTAAAATAACCAGAGCTAATATAAGCAAAATAAGTAGTAATAAATATAATAGTAAAAGCAGTTAACCATATAGTAGCAAAGATAGCTAATAAAACTCTAAAATATAAGCAAATAAAACATACAAAGCAATGAAACACACTATAATAAGTAATAATCAGTTAAAAGCTCGGCTAAAAAGGTGAGTCTTGATCCTGCTCTTAAAAACATGAACGTTCTCTGAGGTTCTCCAGCAGCCTGTTCCAGAGGTGAGGGCCATAATAACAGAAAGACGCCTCACCATGGGTGTGTGTCCTGACTTTTGGAATCACAAGGAGACGGCAGCAGAGGAGAGCAGAGGCAGCGAGGGTTCATACGGTAAAAGCAGCTCTGAGAGATAAGACGGCCCAAGACCATTAAGACACTTAAAAACCATTAAAAGTACCTTAAAATCGATCCTGAAATATACGGGCAGCCAATGCAATGATTCTAAAACCGGAGTAATATGCTCCTGCCTCCTGGTCTTCGTCAGGGCGCGTGCTGCTGAATTTTGTAATGGTTGTTGTCCCGCAGCTCTCCAGCGACCGACATTTCCCCATGGGTCGCTAAAGCTCCCAGGGAGCCCTGTCGCTGGAGCCTTTTCAGTGCCGACCGCTGTCGGTCAAGCCTCCAGATTCTTCTTCTCAGCCGGCCTCCGAGCCTCCAGACTCTCTTCGTCTCTGCCGACCTCTACCAGCCAGGCATCTTCGTCGCCGCTGACCAGCCAAGCTCCTCAGCCGCTGCCTGACCCTCAAAAGAGGACCTAAGGGCCGTCCTCCTGATCTCCAGGTCTTCAAGGGAGGATCACCAGGCCGTCCTCCGGACCTCCGTCCAGCCAGAAGACGCCATCCGGGCCGTCCGCCCGACCTCCGTCCAGCCAGAAGACGCCATCCGGGCCGTCCTCCTGATCTCCAGGTCTTCAAGGGAGGATCACCAGGCCGTCCTCCGGACCTCCGTCCAGCCAGAAGACGCCATCCGGGCCGTCCGCCCGACCTCCGTCCAGCCAGAAGACGCCATCAGGGCCGTCCGCCCGACCTCCGTCCAGCCAGAAGACGCCATCCGGGCCGTCCTCCTGATCTCCAGGTCTTCAAGGGAGGATCACCAGGCCGTCCTCCGGACCTCCGTCCAGCCAGAAGACGCCATCCGGGCCGTCCGCCCGACCTCCGTCCAGCCAGAAGACGCCATCAGGGCCGTCCGCCCGACCTCCGTCCAGCCAGAAGACGCCATCCGGGCCGTCCTCCTGATCTCCAGGTCTTCAAGGGAGGATCACCAGGCCGTCCTCCGGACCTCCGTCCAGCCAGAAGACGCCATCCGGGCCGTCCGCCCGACCTCCGTCCAGCCAGAAGACGCCATCAGGGCCGTCCGCCCGACCTCCGTCCAGCCAGAAGACGCCATCCGGGCCGTCCTCCTGATCTCCAGGTCTTCAAGGGAGGATCACCAGGCCGTCCTCCGGACCTCCGTCCAGCCAGAAGACGCCATCCGGGCCGTCCGCCCGACCTCCGTCCAGCCAGAAGACGCCATCAGGGCCGTCCGCCCGACCTCCGTCCAGCAAGGGGACGCCTCCGGGGCCATCCGCCAGACCTCCAGGTCCTCAGGGGCCGCCCACCTGGTCGTCCGCCAGACTTCCAGGGGTGTACCCAGGAAGACTCGGGGCCCTCCTTCCGTGGGCCCCCTCCACCCACCCTGGCATGTGTGCTTCTTTTTTTTCCTTTCTTGCTCCTAAGGCGTCTGGAATCCGCCTTTAAGGGGGGGGGGGGGGGGTCCTGTCACGCTGCCCTATTCACTCCTCCTCATTGTCCTCACCTGTCCAATCAACCACACCTGAGCCTACTCACCTCCTGCCTTTAAAACCCATCACTCCCTTCACTCAGGGCCGGATCATTATACTATATTGTAGTCTTCCACTTCATGGTGTGTCGTCTTCCTGCCTCTCCGTTCCTGCCGTCGTCCTTTTCACCACCACCATCATCACCATCACCTCCTTTAAATAAACATCCTGCACTTCCTCAGCGTCTGCGTTTGGGTCCATGCTCCACACAACTTGACAGTTGTAGACCTGAAATAGTATTTTTGGGAAGACCAGAAAGCAGGGCATTACAGTAATCAATTCTACAGGTGACAAAAGCATGCATCAGCATCTCCGTATCGACCCGAGAGAGAATGGGGCGGACTCTGATTCTTAAGCAAGAGTAGTATTACTTCAACATATTTTTGTTCGAGTAAAAATTAAAAGTAGCTGTCCAAGGAATTACTTAAATAAGAGTAAAATAGTAATATGTAAAAGGCTGCTCAAGTAACTGATCAGACCATCAGGTCAGCTGTATAGGCACTGATTCTTTGAAAGTGATTTCATCAGACAGACAAAAATACAAAGTTATGTGTCAATTCTGGTGTTTTAAAGAATTGAAACATAGAATTATAATTACAAAATTACAAATTTGAAGCAGAGGAAACTTTTTCAAAACAAAATGTTCATCATAAAACTTATTAAACTAATAAAAGTAATGTATCTATGTTAGAACATAGTCAAATGCTTCCAATGAAAAGATATAGTGTTTACCAAATATTCAGTTCATCCCCAAAGTTCAGCAGCTAGAAATAACATTAGAACAACAGAGCTTGTGTCCAAACAAGAGGTCTCACTTTAACATCAACTGTAGCTTTGTGTTCTTGTCTGGTGCATTTTAGGTTAGAACAAGTTTGTTTTGATTCAGTGAAAAAATCCACAGTAGGTAGAATATCCAGGATTTCTTCTCTCAATTAAGAGTATCAATACTTCATAATAATTAGTTTAATAATTATTTTTACTTAAGTAAAAGTTAAATGTTTGGTGCAGTAAAACTAATCCAGTAAATGTAGGCTAATTGAGTAAATGTAACTACATGCTACCCACCTCTGGTCATGACAACATAAACACCTGTTATACTAGGCTACTAATAAAGTATAATTGTTAAAGTTATTGTTCCACTTGTATCCTTTGTGCAATCAGATAAAAGGCCTCTCTGAACGAAGCTCCCGGGCTGCATTTCAATACCAGTCCATACTAAATTGGCCCTTTAAGGAATCAGCCAAGATGTCAGCATATCATGACCATTTCAGTGGTGAGTAGAGTCTCTTTTTAGCACCACAAGGCACCCACAGCAGCAGAAATAACGAGATCGAATGGAAGAAGCAGTGAATGTTAGAAACTGATTGATTGATTGATTGATTGATTGATTATGTGCTTTAAAACATCCACATTGGAAGACCAAAGCACAGGACAATAAAAACAGCAACATGTAAACATAAAAGGAAACCACCTCACATACTGTGGGCGTCCTGTGAGGTAGTCCACTTTCCACTGGGACATGTGGTGGTCCACTCCTGACAGCTCCAGCTTGTCCATCAGAAGTCCTTGCTGGATGGTGTTGAAAGCACTGGAGAAATCAAAGAACATGATCCTCACAGTGCTTCCAGGCTTCTCCAGGTGAGTCAGAGCTCAGTGCAGGAGGTAGATGATGGCGTCATCCACCCCGATGTCTGCAAACCAGCTGAGCTACTGGTGCCAACAAGTTAATGTTCTTCTATAGGTGATCCACTTGCCTCTGCCTGTCAATGTTTAACCCCATCTTTCTCCTAGACAAAGCTACTTGCTGAGCTTTTACTGTGACTGACTGTATCTGCTCTCTTTCATCCTACAGCTTTGAAAAGCGGCTCAAAGCTGATCTGTTCAGCTGTGTTTGTCTCCTAGATAAAGCCACCAAAGGAGCTACTACTGCCATTCACTTCTAACTTTCCCCTGACACACAGCGGGGCAACAAATATTTGGCAATCACCGGCTTTGCACGTTTATCCACTTAAAAAAATGAAAGAGGTCTGTAATTGTCATCATAGGTATGCTTCAACTGTGAGAGACAGAATGTAAGAAAAAATCCAGGAAATCACATTGAATGATTTTTAAATAATTTATTTGTATAATGGTGCAGAAAATAATATTTGCCTGGTTTTGGTTCTAAACATTTATGGAAGAAATTGATTACATGAACCATACCTTCCTACAGGAAAAGGATCTTCCGTCTTTTCCTGTTCTCAATGTCCAGTCACAGTTAAACTTCTTCCAACCACATGTTCTCCCATCAGGAACCAAATAGACTTATCAAAACCAGAACAGAGTGATGATGGGACCAGTGCTGATTCTGAAGCATTTGTTAAAAATGGAAATGAGTAAACCTTTGTCCTTCTCTGGGATTCAGGACCACCAAAAACCACTGAGTAAGATCTGATCTGAGTACCAAACATCCAGGGAATTTTCCCTAAATGGAAAAGAGGTCAGACTGAGAGGAATACAGTGAAATCAAAGGGAATAAAACCTACTGCTGATATTCAGGAAGTTTTTTGATGGATTGCCAGGAAGCGACCTGTCGTACTTCAAAGAAACATTGTGAATTAAAGATGAAACAAGGAGAGGAGGAGGCTTGTTACCAGCCGTACTTTAACAAGGCGTCCTGTGATCAGAAAAACCTCTTTTTACCTCTGGACTCTGTTCTTGGTTCTAACCTGCTTCTGACCTGGTTTTTACCTGGTTCTGATAGGGTTCTCATCTGGCTCTGACCTGGTTCTGTTCCTCAGTATTCGCCTTGTTGATAATCTTGTGCTGCCGAGAAAAATCCTTCACCCTGCGGTGTGTGTGTGTGTGTGTTACTGTGTGTAGGTGTGTGCGTGTGTGTTACTGTGTGTAGGTGTGTGTGTGTGTGTGTTACTGTGTGTAGGTGTGTGCGTGTGTGTGTGTGTGTGTGTGTCCAGGTCCAGGACCTGGTCCAGGCCTGATTTTTCACTCATCCTGAAAGCACATCAAACAGGTTCCAGGGAATCCTGTGAGGTCCTGGAGTGGCGAGGAGTCGAGGGACTAAGATCGGTTTGATCCAAAGGAGCAGAACAAAGAGATGAGAGCTGCATGAGGCTGGAACTGATCCAGAGTCAGTTTATCAGAGGAGACAAAGAGGAGCTCTGGGACCTGCTGCTGGAGCACACACAGACGGTCAGAGACAATATGAGACATACAGAGAGACAAACTAGGACACTCTTAGACCATGAGACAGACAGACAAACACTTGAACCCAACACCAGGAGCTGGTGCTGAGTAATCAGTGGCGTTCTCACTGTTCTCAGCTGGTTCATGAGAACATGTACATCTAGTCTTTGTGGTTCTGGTGTGTTAAACCCATTTAAACAGGCGCCATCATGTTGGTCACGTTCAGCTGATGTGGGTCTCCTGGTACCATCAACAAGACCCAGTTAGGGTTCTGCAACTCCAGTCCTCGAGGCGGTGTCCTGCAACTTTTAGATGTGTCCTTGGTCCACCACACCTGAATCAAATGACTGAAGGACCACTTCAGTATGTATTCAAGTTCTTCAGAGTCCAGCTGATGACCTGATTATTTGATTGAGTTGAACCAGAGACTCGTCTAAAAGTTGCAGGACACCAGACCTTGAAGACTGGAGTTACAGACCCCTACTTTAGAACAATGCAGATTTAGAACAGTCCTGCAAATAATCCTTGCTTTTAAATTCTGATAAGACAGAAGTTTCTGTCTTTGGACCAGAAGTTCTAAAAAAGAAACTGATTAGTCAATCACTTCATCTGGATGGCATTAAATTGCCGCTCCTACTGGTTCTGGTTCTGTTGGAGGTTTCTTCCTGTTAAAGGGGAGTTTTTCCTCTCCACTGTCGCTACATGCTTGCTCAGTATGAGGGATTGCTGAAGGATTGCTGTGGTTGGAAAGTCTGCATCAACGGGGCCCAACCTCACGCCAATGACTGACGCAATCTGCCGGGATTCCTTAGATAGGAAACTTTTTAACTGATTGGAATGTTTGTATAAATGTATTGAAATGACTTTTTGTTAAGAGCCTTGAGATGAAACATCTGTTGTGAATCGGCACTATATAAATAAACTGAATTGACAATTGAATTAATACAAATACACCGGAGGTTCTGCAGAGATTCTGCTGTGGTTCTGTTGACATTGTAGTCAGGACCTGCCGAGGTTCTGTGGAGATTTTGTTGATGTCCTGCTATGGTTTGCAGTAAAAACCTTTAGTTATCACTGTGGTAGTGGTGCCACAGCTCCACCTGCAGGCTGCAAGCAGCACCGACAGAATATCAGACTCTAACTCTGATTTATTCCAACTGGCCTGACCCGGAATATATGCTCAGAACCTTAGAACCACCCCAGAATCAGAAACCCAAACAGAACCTGCAACAAACAGATTGGTCAAAGTCTAACAGTCAGGTGAAGACTGGTTCAGAACCACAACAGGGACCAGACTGGAAACCCATTATATCTGATTCTGATGACAGGTAGACTGCAGACAATGACCCCCATCCTGAGAGAGAGAGAGAGAGAGAGAGACAGAGAGAGGGGGGGGGAGAGAGAGAGAGAGAGAGGGGGGGAGAGAGAGAGAGAGAGAGAGAGAGGGGGGGGAGAGAGAGAGAGAGAGGGAGAGAGAGAGAGGGGGAGAGAGAGAGAGAGAGAGAGAGAGACAGAGAGAGAGAGGGGGAGAGAGAGAGAGAGAGAGGGGGAGAGAGAGAGAGAGAGAGAGAGAGAGAGAGAGAGGGGGAGAGAGAGAGAGAGAGAGAGAGAGAGAGAGAGGGGGGGAGAGAGAGAGAGGGGGGGGGAGAGAGAGAGAGAGAGAGAGAGAGAGAGAGAGAGGGGGAGAGAGAGAGAGAGAGAGAGAGAGGGGGGGAGAGAGAGAGATAGAGAGAGAGAGAGGGGGGGAGAGAGAGAGAGAGAGAGAGAGAGAGAGAGAGAGAGAGAGAGAGAGATGTCAGTCATTCAGGGATCAATGAAGGGTTTCTGTACTCTCTGTTTCATCTGAACGGTTGCCGCAGGAACCAATTAATGGGGGCAGAGTGTATTGATGATTTTCCTTGTGTTGTGAGGACAGCAGGCGTACAGTCACTGTGTGTGTGTGTGAGAGAGAGAGATCTCTTGTCTAGAAATCTTATTTAGGACCATTTTCACCATTTCAGGTTTTTCACCAATAAAGTGAGGACAGTTGCCCTTGTCCTCATTTACAGACGAAGTCACTGAGCTCTACTGGATGGTTTTAGAGGTCTGTTGTGAATTAAGGTTTAGTTAAGTAAGGGTTAGGGAAAGTGTCTGGGTTAGGTATAATACAGTCACTAAAATGAACGGAAATCAATGAAAGTCCTTCTGAACAATAGAGGGATTCTTTGTCTATCAACATGAGTGCAAATAGTGTGGAAAATAACCTTTACATAACTCCAGTTGCTAGTTTCTTGTGGTTATCTTGCAGCTGCAATGTTGATAGGGTATGTTAACTTGTTTGTTAGCCAAGGCTTACCTGATGTGAACGTATCCCTGCAGATTGTACATGCGTTAATTGCGTTTTAAAAAATAAATCTCGTTGATTCCACAAATTAATCAACCTGCTTGAACGTGTTAATTTTGACTGCCCTAGTAAAAATATATTTTCTGCTGCAGGAAGTCTGTTGGATTCACTTCTGGTTCTGAAGCAGCAGGTCTAGATGGAGGACCATCAGAGTCTAGGTCCAAATCTAGACTCATTCTTTGATGCAGGTTTTTCTCCAGCCAGCAGAATATTCAAATGTTTCTAAACCAGAACCAGAAACCCAGTATGGGGAGCCTAAGTCCCGCCCTTCTACATCCGGTCCATGGGTCCCATACTGTCAAAAAATATGAATGAGAGTCAATGGAGCGATAAAAGTTATTTTCTGATCCCGTTTGAAATGTTCCATGGATTTAACATATGATGTCTGAGAATTTTAAAGACACACTTTGATGCAGATGAAGCGCTAATTTTTGTCAGTGGCTGACGTTATTTTAGGTTTGGTGTGAGAACACTTAGTGGACTATAGCTGAAGAAGTAGAGAAATGGCTGTGATTTTAGCGAGCTTTGTCTCCTTCTTCCAGGACGAAGGATGGAGAATTAAACACTGATAAAACCTCTATAAATCTGGATATATGGAAAGTGGCAGCTATGCTGGGGGGAAAACAGTCGGTCGAGTTAGAGCCAGCATGTGGGAAAAGCTCTAGAAGTTCTCGGTGAGTATTTCAAGTGCTAGCTAACGTTAGCTAATTTGACGTCATATATGCGACTTCTGATTTCTAGTCATTTTAATTACGAATTCTTACAAGCAAATAAATCACAAATCACATGATAAACACAATCGAAACACTCATCATTAGTTATAATTTAAATTGAGCATATGTGTGATTCAGTGAATAAGGCAAAGCGGACCAGAAAATAATCTTTTATCACTCAACTGACTTTCATTCATTATTTTTCAGCCAGGAGACCCATTGGCCAACCAGTAGGGGAGGAGACTTAGGCTCCTGCTGAACCACTGGTTCTGGAACTACTGCTATCGGTCCCAACCCATTTGTAGAAATGCAATGAACTCTCTTCTGAGGTTTAGAACTTGGATTTCTTTTCCTTTTCATTTACTGGTGGAAATTATATCAAAGAGATTCCATGACACATCTGGTGGACATCTAAGGGTCATCTGAAGGTCATCTAAGGGGCATCTGGTGGTCCTTTGGCAAGGCAAGGCAATGCATTGTTATTTGTATAGCACACATTCAACAACAAGGTAATTCAATGAGCTTTACATGATTATGGGGATGGAATAAAAATAGCTGTAAAGCACGGGACAAACTGAAGCTGTTTTCTTTTGTTTCTATTGAATAAC